>CACSLK010000314.1:6964-22811 GCA_902706635.1 Striga hermonthica
AATAAACCACCTTTCGTTTCCTTGGAGTAGCCGACAAACAGTCTCACTTCTGATCGACGGTTTAAAGAGCTGACTCCGCGATGGTGTATCGACGGTTTTCTCCTGTCTTTTGTTGTATTGACAGTTTGCTCATGTCTTTGTTGTATTGACAGGTAATCCGATCTTTGTTGTATTGACGGATTAGGTGTGATCACATGAGCGTAGGCTGTGTTTAGGGAGGGTAGACTAGTCGATTTGTGTTCATGTTGCGATTATGATTTTAAGTCTTTATATTGATTATACTGCATGGTATTCCCACGGTGAGCAAGTGTTCGCTCACCCCTACTATTATATCTCTTTTTCAGGCTGAGCTGGTGGTTGTGGCGAAGGACGAGCGAGGCGGGTCATATATATGTGCTAATGAACTGTTTTACTTGCTTCCGCTTTTATCTAGTATCTATCTCTTGTTAGTATGATTAATATTGTTTTTCTGGAAATTGAACCGTGTTTGATTTTGGAATTCGAAATTGGGATTCGATAGTGTTATGGCTATCAGATTATTTTATATGTTTGAATATCGGTTGAAGTACCTTGAATGTTAACATGAGATAAATTATGATCGGGATAGTTGTTTCCCCGTTTCGTTAAGTGTAACCTTAACATTTGAGATGTGTAGTATTTGGAGTAGCGCCCGTTAAATAGATATTTAATTTGATTTTCAAAAATTTAACTCTGATCTTTGTAAAAATTATTCGGTATTTGCCTATTAAAATAACGGGTCGTTACAGTATGGTATCAAAGCTAGTCTGCGTTTCTGTAGACTATCTCTATTAGTGTATAATGACCATTAACCACTCGCTTCGTCCAGCCACGCCAACTCGAGGTATGAGTTTTGTTGTTTTATTTTTATATATGGGGCTTAGGAATATCCACCTTATTATGTTTCGAATCCTAGTGTTTATTGGGTGAACTCTAGGCGCATTTGGGAACTAGTTATGACTCTAGAGATCTTTCTTTATAAGTTTAAAGTTAGCATTTTGAGCGGGCTATCTCGTTGATAGTTGAAATTGCGTATATGCACCATAGCTTTCCTGGTGACCAACGTCAGGATGCCATATTGAGATTAGACAACCTGAGAAATTTCGAATGTGCGGAATTACTCAAACGTCTGGGGCAGCTGACAAGTGGACCGGAGTAGCAGTGGTGAAATCAAATCATTGGAGTATGATGATTATGATTTAAAAACTTCGAACGAGTTGTCAACAGATGGCAAAGAGCTCTGTTGATCGATGGAGTGTTACTAACGCCAATCTCAAGGATGAACTGAGCAAGGAGTGGACGACTGACCGGGAAATCGAGATTGTGTGTTGGTTATTAATTTTTCATTCTTGTGTATTATCTTTTAATCAGTTGTGCAATTTTGGGTTTTATGTGTGGAACTAACTTTGTTTAGAGGCTTTGTATACATATAAGGGTAAGCAGTCTATTTTCTGCTAGACCTTATTTGTTGCAAGGTTGATGTTGTTGTTTGCGATAACTTTGAGTCCGTGTAATAGGAAATTGTGAACGTCGTCGCAACTCTCTAGGGTATTTTATCCGGGAGGCCAATGATGGTCATTTATCAGGTCATCATCGACTCGTATATTGCACCGGAAATGGTTTCCCCTGAATTAGAGTCATTAATGATTGCGAAGAAGGTGTTTTACCTTAAAAGATTATGAAGAATCTTTTAAGGGGGGTAGTGGAGCCTGGAGTAAGATATTGGAGTTGCCCTTATCTTTGGATTATTCGTCTCATGGTAATATTTGATAATCTCCCGTTCTTTTATTTCGTTGGGTTTTTCTGGAAAAACCATTTCCTTTCTTGCACTTTTGTAACACATTTGGAAACCCTTGCCTTTGTTTCTTGTTCGCTTGAGTTTCGAGATCAAGTTTAAGACTTGATGTACCAATTAAGACAAGTGTTTCTGGCTTTCTATTTTACTTATAACATCTTTTCAGTTGTGTTTGGATATCCCCATCATCCAAACCAAATTATCTTTATCGTTCTCGAGGACGATTTAGACCATTTCGAGGTGCACCAATCATCTGGATGTACCTAGGAGGAGTCGATCTGTTTCCCGACATAGATGTTGTGCATTGATAACCATAGACCTAACCGATGGATGAGGAAGGAGGATCAACTACTATTACGGGGTGAAGACTTGTCCCATCATCTGAAGATAACTTAAAAATCTCTGAAGACCGATCCGAGACCCGATGTATCATTAACAGAAAATCGAGGAATCGACGTATAAAAACAGACTCTGAACCAATGAAAATATCTGCAATCAAATAGTGATTCTTTCCATGTTACGCAACGCAATGGTGACGGTGACATAATATCTAGTGGTAATTCTACAACGACGATATAATCGAAGAAGTCCGGGATGTAGCGGAAATAATCGAAGACGAGATTGATGTCAGTTCGATGAAAGAAGCCTCTCGCCTAGACCTTGAAGTGTGAACTCTGGACAGTGCAGATGAGTAGAGCTCGTTCAGGACTGCTGGCACGATTAGCTACTGGAGGAAGAGCTAACGTGACGGTCGACGTTGTTAGTCGGAAGAGCCAATGTGAGCTAACTAGTTGGTGTCTCGAAGGAGCCGCTGACCTAGTACCATTCTCGACTGGAGAGCCTCATTCGTTTCCTTTGATGATATTTGCTTGTCTGCAGCGTTGAGTCCTTTTCGTGTTAGTGTGCGTTATTGTAAATGTCAAGTGGACTTGAAAGTCGGTTTTATACCCTGCTATTTTTGAGACATTGAAACTTTGGAATTCGTGTAAGACCTAAAAGTTTGTGTGAAATAAACCCCATTTGTAAACATTTTGGTGGAAAATTCTTTTCTTGCTATTGTTTTAGCCTATGTGAAATCCCAATTCAGAAAAATTTTCATGTTGCGAAAAACCATGGATTAAATTTCTTATTGAAACCTTAAACCGAAAACCGACCCTGACTGGGTGTAGCCACGAAGTGGTGGTCAAGCGTGTACGCCCGTATTGATAGACGAGAGGCTTGTGCACGGCCGATCGTTGACTCACACGCAAGCTGCAATTGCCATCACCAGACACATAGAACTCCCAGGCCAGCGTGATCGGCTAAACCTTGACCTTGCGGCTTGTTTTTGAATAGGTTCACGTGAGCATCCTGGCGCCCCGCATATGCAGCGCCTGCGAGCGTGTCGCCTTTCGGAGGACAGTGAATTAACAACTCAAATGTCCAATTTATTTTTCCTTGGGACGGTTTGACCACCGAGAGTACCAAGTTCCACCGTACCGTGTTTGCATCCTTGATCAATAGTGTTGATGAGGAAGCATGACCGATAAGTTTCCTATGCCTATACGAGGATTCCTCGAGATGGCGAAATAGGAGATTTGTGTTTTAAGAAAATGGAGCCATGAGGGGCTACGTTTGTTTCATAGAATCGTGTGTTGTGAGTATGAGTATAGCGAGGCTATATTGCGTGCATGGTTGCACATTTACCATGACAATTGCTTCGGCAAGAGGTCACGAGTGTGTCGAGATTGTGGGTAAGTTTTTGGCATGACCCGGGCACCATGCTGAAACTCAACTCCACGTATCGACCATGAGTTTGACCGATGAGATCACGGTCAAGGCACTATGGGACCTGTTGAGGTCGTGTGTGCATGTTGTGCGATGCGTTTTTGTGTGATTTCTCATCTTGGGTGAGCCGTTTTGTGTTTTGAACGGGTATCTGGATGGTACCGTTCGCTTTTTTCCCTTTCGTATGACTAGAGGTGTGATATACCTCAGTTTGGGAAAATGAGGATCCACTGTTGTGAACAGTTAGTCCTTTGAGATCCTTACTCAAGTCGTTGACTTGGATTATCGGCTAGCTTTACCACCAGATTTGCCAGGGGTGCATGCTGTGTTCATGTCTCGATGCTGCGTAAAGATGTACATGACCCGGATTACGTGGTGGACTTCGACGAACTGTGGGTCAAGCTAGACCTTACCTATGAGAAGGTATCGGTGTCCATTTTGGACCAGGATGTCTATCGGCTGAGAAACCGGGCAGTGAGCCTTGGGAAGGTGTTGTGGGACTGACATGACGAGTCCGAGACGACTTGAGAGATGGATGCCAATATTAGGGGGAGATTCCCTAACTTATCGTTTTGGGGGTCTGTGTATTCTGTTTGTTCGTTAATTCCTTTTGTATTCTAATTCTGAGGTCGGAATTCCTTTTAAGGTGGGTAGATTGTAGCGCCCCATTTGTTCAGGATTATTTGGAGAATATTATTTATTTTATTTTATTCGAGATTATTTAATTTGTTCTCGTTTAGTGTTATATTTGATTATGTGATAGTAATTACCTAATTGCCTTAGTGTATTATTATTATTATTAAATCGAGCCGAATTATTTATCCATTTAACTGGATCATCGATGTCGAGCATAACCGGTATTTTCAGTCGAACTGCCCGAACCAACCGTTGGTTTATTTTTTCATACAAGCTCGCATGATGTTGAAATTTCAAGAATTATTGCCATCTTTTATATCCTCATCATTAGCCATTAATTCAAATTAAGCCTTTGACCACTTAATTAGATTAATTGCTATTAATTAGCCTTTAATTATCTTCTTTCCCTTAATATCTCTCTCTCCCGCCACCCCGCGCCGCATGACCCCAAACGGGTTCCCCCTACCCGATTCTTCCATTTTATGCATGGGCAAGGATTTAAATTTGACTTCAAAATTTTGCAATCCCTCAAATGTAACTCTTTTTCCCTTATTTATGCCCATAAATCAGATTTATTTGGGAGTTACGTTTTTAACATAGCTAATTAAAAGGCAAACAATTGATCCCTCTCTCTCACACATTAAAAATCAAAATGTATCAGATTCTTTCCCCTTTTATCTCCCCACATTTTCTCTCCTCATGAACAACACCCTTCTCCAATCTTTCTCGCCGAAAAACACCGGAGCTACTTATCGCGCAGCTGCCGCCTTCGCAAATTTTCAACCATCGCCGCACGTGAGATTCACCCCACGTCATCCCCGCTCATGACTTCCACCGGCGACACCGAAGACCACTCACGAGCCACCGGCGATTCTTCTGCCAACGCCGCACGTGAAGACCACCTCCGCCATGTCCAGCCGATAACCACGCCCAAGCTCCCGCCGCGAACCACCAGCTACAACCCGACGCGGCTGCACCAGCTTCCCCTCCATCGCCAGCGGACTAGCAGCAGGCCGACACCGCCATAGCCGAGGTCCACCATAAATTTCGGCAACTCTGTTTGCCGGTGATAGATCGCGAACAACCAGACCAGCACCAATTTCTTCCTGCGATCAGCAATCGAGCCTCACACGCCATCATCATTCGAGAACCAGCAGCTCTCAGGACCGTAGTCGAAGGTTCCGAGCTCAAAGCCGTTCATCTGACCCGTTGTCGGGCCTATTTTCCGTTCGATGACTCGTAGTTTTCCCCAAGTCGGGTAACTTATTCGAATCCCCTTGTTATTACGGTCGTCATCATATATCACATGATATATATATATATATATATATATATATATTATACGTGCTATCGAATTTGTGTTTGATGTCGGTTTTCTTTCGAATTATCCGTCGGCTTTTATATGTTGTTTCGTTTACTGGGTTATGTTCGTGATTCCGTTAAATCGAGTATCATGTAGTTGCTGTAATAAACCATATTGTGCTCGTTTATTTGCTGTTCAGAAGTCAAATTAATCGTAGTCGAGCTTAGAACATTTGTTATATGTGCTTCGCCTCAACTTTGTTGACCCTTCACTGAACAAGCAACGGATTGAGCATTTCATTGTTATTTCATGTGAAATCGCGTGTTCGTTATTTATGTTGTACCTCAGTTTCAGCCAACAGAAACCAGTTATTTGAAGTTGCTTTCTTCTTATGAAATGTAGTTTGTTCAATTGTCTATATCTGGGCTTTGGAATTTTGTAATTCCGATTTGAAACAAATAAGTTATGATTTTTACAAAATTGTCGCGCAAGCAGTTTTTCTAATACCCGGCAGCATGTGATTCTCTAATGTTTGGCCTGTTCATCGTATCATAATATGCTCGTATGAACATATTCTCATCATAAAAGTTATAGGCCTGTTTCTTATCTTTCAAATGAGATAAATTTCATGTTGATATGTACTCTATAGCTTGAGTTTTGTTCTTATGAAGGTAGACATGCATGAGATAGAGTTATGTACTTGGACAGAAATCTGACATTGATTGTTAACTGATTTTAAATCATCTTAATAACCTTATATGCTTATGTGTTCTAAATAAAATTTGTAGGTGCATGCCTTAGGCTTAATTTGAAATTTAAATCATGTCCATATGAATTTTGTGTTGATAGTTATGTCGATTTTAAAACGCTGCCCGGGTTATGTTTTGAAAAATGTATGTGGTGTTTTCAGAAATGGGAATTCCTTGATTAAATATTTATATAAGCTTAGTTGGACTAAGTGATTGTTATGATTAGTTGGTAATGTGTTGAATAGTCATTTATAGGACTATTTTAATAAATTTAGGTGTTTGACGAGCCGAGCTCGCTGCCTACTCGTGTTATTGTATCTTATCGCTTCGGTAACCAGGTGGGTGTTGATAAACCTTACCATGTATGTTAATTTCTATAAATGCTTGGCTTGATAATCAATGTATGCATGTGAACCGATAGTCTATGAGGCCTAACTCTAGCCTTTAGAGAGCTGACTCCGCGATGGTGTATCGACGGTTTGCTCTTGTCTTTGTTGTACTGACAGTTTGCTCCTGTCTTTGTTGTATTGACAGGTAATCCGGACTTTGTTGTATTGACGGATTAGGTGTGATCACATGAGCGTAGGTTGTATTTAGGGAGGGTAGACTAGTCGATTTGTGTTCATGCTGCGATTATGATTTTAAGTCTTTATATTGATTATACTGCATGGTATTCCCACGGTGAGCAAGTGTTCGCTCACCCCCACTATTATATTTCTTTTTCAGGCTGAGCTGGTGGGGCGAAGGACGAGCGAGGCGGGTCATATATATGTGCTAATGAACTGTTTTACTTGCTTTCGCTTTTATCTAGTATCTATCTCTTGTTAGTATGATTAATGTTGTTTTTCTGGAAATTGAACCGTGTTTGATTTTGGAATTTGAAATTGGGATTCGATAGTGTTATGATATCAGATTATTTTATATGTTTGAATATCGGTTGAAGTACCTTGAATGTTAACATGAGATAAATTATGATCGGGATAGTTGTTTCCCCATTTTGTTAAGTGTAACCTTAACAGTTGAGATGTGTAGTATTTGGAGTAGCACCCGTTAAATAGATATTTAATTTGATTTTCGAAAATTTAACTCTGATCTTTGGAAAAATTATTCGGTATTTGTCTATTAAAATAACGGGTCGTTACAGAATGAGTCATATACCTTATGCATCAGCTATTGGTAGCATTATGTATGCAATGTTATGTACAAGACCTGATGTGGCTCATGCACTTAGTGTAACGAGCAGATATCAGTCTAATCCAGGTGAAGAACACTGGAAAGCCGTTAAGATGATTCTTAAGTACTTGAGAAGGACTAAGGATATCTTTATGGTGTATGGAAATGGAGAACTGAAACTAGAAGGTTTTACTGATTCTGGTTTTCAGTCCGATAAAGACAACTATAAATCCATGTTTGGTTCTGGTTTTCAGTCCGATAAAGACAACTATAAATCCATGTTTGGATACTTATTCACTCTGAATGGCGCAGCAGTTAGTTAGAAAAGTTCCAAACAAGAAATGATTGCTGACTCTACAACAGAGGCGGAATATATTGCTGCATTTGATGCTGCAAAGGAAGCTGTTTGGATAAGGAACTTCATCCAAGGGTTGGGTGTAGTACCATCTGTTGTTGATCCAATAACGATTAATTGTGATAACAATGGGGCTATTGCGCAAGTAAAGGAACCAAGATCTCATCAAAGATCCAAACACATTATGAGACGATACCATTTGATTAGAGAAATCATTGGTAGAGGAGACGTCATAATGGAGCGAGTCGACTCAGCAGAAAATATAGCAGACTCCTTAACTAAGCCTTTATCACATAAAGTGTTCGAAGGACATCTTGAGAAGATGGGTCTAAGATACATGAGTGATTGGAACTAGGGCAAGTGGGAGATTGTTAGAGTAGTATACCCGGCGTTCCAATCGGATTGGACGTATTCTACTTGTAAATACAATCTATTGGAATTATATTAAATAATAAGGCATTACTTTATTTTAAGAGTAAGCATTTATCATATATTTGCACTTAAGATAAAATCCCTAGATCACTTATATCTATAAGATATTTTTGCGCATAGAGATGGTGATCATGGAACATGATATAGCCATATTATCATATAACGGTTTACACTGTCAAGGATTCTGGAATTACCGAGTCGACTTAGCCAAAGTCGACTCTCTCACCATATTCTCTATACTATCTCCAATTAGGGGTCCAGATACCCCTGGTCGACTTATGCATGTCTACTAGTATAAGTCGATTTCCTCCGGGGCGATGGTCAAATGCATATCAGGATCCACTAGCGGTTGAATATGACCCAGTCGACTCGAGTCGACTGGATCAAGTCGGCTGAAGAGGTCTCACAGTTTATAGATCTCGACAGCTCTGATACACTTCAGCATATCGAGGGAAAGTTAAGGATAAGGAGGAAGCTAAGGAAGGATCCAGAAGCTGACTAGGAAATGGGCAGAATGCGAACCGACCAGGGTAATTTGGACATTTCCAGTAAGTCGGCCGGGGCATTTCGTGGACTTCAGGTAAATGCTCTACTTTTATATAAAGGAGCTGAGGTAACTCCAAAACCCTAACTTTCATCCATTCAACATTCTTCTCCATTGTTGATGCTGCTCTCTAAGAGCAGCTCTCATCATCTTTTCCATATATTGACTTGAGCGTCGGAGGCTCTACGCCGGAAACCCCTCCGACATTGAGTTCTTGCAGGTGTTCTTACAGTTTAACAACGGTTCGAAGGCCATTAACTCAGATCTGAGCTCATTCATACCGGTTCATCCCAGATCCAGACGATTTCGCATCGGTTCGTCCCAAATCTGAGAAGAGACCCATCAGAACATATCTTGAAAGCTGTGATCTTAAATACAGTTCCAAGTCGTTGGATGTTTCGAGAAGGAATATCGAATAAATCCAGAAAAGACTTGCACATAGTATGTATGCTTATTAAATAAGAATGTTGCATTCCATCAACATTAGCGTGGGACGCAAATACATATATGTGGGTGCTTGTTAGAGAACAAGTTCACTGAATATGACCGTATGAAAATTCTTAATGAAAGTTTATCATGTCGAATAAGAATTTTCATGTTACAATAGTACATGATTAATCCTTAGACTTGAGGCACGATGGTAACTTTGTGTATATTATATTTTACTTTGATTTATCCTTTTGATTGCTAGCACAATCGTATAAAGGGTTATTTTGGGTATTATATTAATACGTATGAAAGTTTGTCAGTGGTCAACAAAGGATTCAACACTTATGAAGGTAAGTGAATTTCCTATGTGTTTCATAGTTAGTAATTCAAAGTCCTTGGCCAAGGCAGGATAAATAGAGATTCACAAATGAATTACTAAACTTGAAATGGAATCATAGTTATTAAACCAATTTAGGTTTCGACAAAATTCATACCCAAAGATTTAATCGGGAAATTGGATGTCGAAAGGATTTTACATGTATAGACTTGTAATCGAAATAGATTTACTCGCTATTCACTTAATACTAGATTCATGCTACTTGCTAGATGTTCCCATGATATGTGGGTTCTTGAATTAAAGAGTTAATTCAAGAATAAGAGTTAATATGAATAACTCAAATTACAAAGAGTTGTCAACCCAGTACTAGTATTAATTGTGAACCTAAAAGGTCACACCAATTTTTGAATGAAGGTAAAATTCAAATAGTATTTTTAAAGAGTTAGAATTAATTGACAAATCTAATTTGATTAGATATCAATTAAAGGAATATATTAAATTAATCAATTAGATTGATTAATTGAATTTTGGATATTAATTAAGTAATTAATAGAATTACTAATTAATAGTTAGAATTTAAAATTGGATTTTAAATTTTAAATCCAAATAATAATAAGATTATTAAATAAGGAAATTGAAGAATAGATTAAAATAATAAAGTCTTGAAAACATGTTTTCAAGAATTATTATTTGATTATTTATCATTAATATGATTGAAGATTAAATAATAATAAAAATAAATTAATTATGGTGGTTTGGAGTTGTTAAACAATCCACATAATTAATCTTATTTTTATTAATACAATAATGGTGATTGATGGTGGTTATAAACCAATCCACATTATTAATTAAAAGTCAATATTTGGTATGATTATTTAAATAAAATATGATTTTATTTAAAATAAAATATATCAAATATTGATTATTTTATGCTAAAATGTTTAGTATAAATAGGTGCAAAATATTTGCACATTAATTGCTAAGTTTTCGGCTAAATTCTTCCAAGAGAAAAAAACATTCAAAGAGTTGAGTGATAAAACAAGAAAGAGTTCTTGTAAAATTTCCTTATAAATATATATATTCTATACTTCTTGAAAAACCGAGTAGTTTCTACTACAGAAGAAACTATAGTCGGAACCAAAGTTCTAAAGGTGGATACGATTAGAGGGAAGACATTTGGATTCCTAAAGTGAGTAACCACAAGAAGTGATTGTTATCAAACCGGGAATTGATTTCCTCATACATCGTCGGTTTTGAAGGAGTTCAAGAACAAAGGTAATTTTTATAAATTACATATCAAATCAAAATTAGTAAAAGTTACTAGATTTTAAATGATGCTTATTCGTAATCTCGTTATACTTATGTACAGAATAAGTATTTATAAGATAAATACTTATAAAATTTAAAATTCCGCTGTAAATTCTATTTTGTACAGTATATTGAACCCAACACAAGACACCGAACGAAGGTGAATCCTCGCACTCGACTCACTCGACCATGAACTCAGTGACCTTATCTTCAACATATCCTGGTAGATCTAACGTAAATATGGGTTTTTCGTCAATGAACCCCTCCATGATCTTGAGTTGTTGTTCGAGCTTCTCTTCGAGATCTATTCGCTCGTGAAGCTCCTCCAAATACGTTTTCTCCCACGGGGTTAATTCTCTTTTCAACCCCTCCAACATTACAAGATCTTCCCAATCCAACTCATCTAGTGGTAAGAAGGACATCTCTCCTTTTTTAAGACTCTAAAAATAAAATCAAAACAACTAGGATGACACTTTTTTTTTACTCTTACTCACGAAAAAAAATTCAAAAAAAGAAGAAAAAATTCGAATAAAACAAAGAGAAAAATCGGCCCCTCAGCAAAAGGCAAACCGAAAAAAAAAAGATAGATAGACAAAAACTTTGATCGGACTACTCTCAATGAAAGCACCAATGATGAAACGATCGCGGTTCTTGTCTATTTGGTGTGAGTAATCGCGCACTCAGGGTCTTCGACTACACACGATAGGTGTGACTAACAGACGCACTAAAGGCCTTCTCTTAGACATGTGTGACTTCAAGACGCTCTAAGGGCCTTCTCTCCGACACTTGTATGACAAACACGCACTACGGCCTTGCTTAAACACACGTAGAACACAATTTTCCCCTTTTCTATTCACTCATCAATTCCAAGACATTCAATAATGAAGAGGTACATGGGTATTTATAGGTGCATAAATTAAATCTAAGCCTAACCAAACTAGATCTCCTAAATCAATAATTAAAAGCAACAACGAAATAAATCCTACTACTACTTAATTTATTCTTGCTTGACTTGCACTCCAATCCAAAGTCTTGAGCTCCAAGTCATCTCAAAAACCCTTCGACTTTTATGCCTCGCGCGCCTCATCCACGCACGCGCCTGCCGCCTCTACCTCGCCTAGTCCCGTGCGGACTAGGCTTCGCGCGCATGTGCCCACTCACGCGCTAATGCCTAGCCCTAATCCTCCAAAGAGAGTGCTCTCGGCTTTGCCTATTCCTACTAGGAATATGCTCCCGGCTACGTTGCCTGATCTTTCGAGGATTACTCACGTCGCCAATCTTCCACATGCGTTCCAGCACTCAGCTGCTTTTCCTATTCCTTCGGGGTTTAGTATTCGCGCCTCGCCTATTCCTATGAAGATTAGGCTTGCCCCCTTGTTCTTGCATCGTGCCTTGCGCATGTCGCCCATCGCCTCGCGCTCATCGCCTAGCGCGCCTAATGCCCGTGCATCGCCCATCGCTCGATGCGCGCTCGTCCATCCGCAGAGACCCCCTTCGTGCGCCATCCACCCAACAACCTCTCCATGCGCGCCACTTCACTTAACCTCCAAGCGCCATACGCGTCTATGCCAATGCGCGTGTGCGCGCCCTTGCCTAATGCACCTCTCCGTGCGTGTGAGAGTTGCTAGCCTCGAGATCATATTCTTGCGTGTCTTCGCGCACCTCCATGTGCGACCCTCACTAGCCGCTTCGTGCACTCGTGCATCACGTCCATGCACTCCTCGATCCAAGCCCGTTCGCATACGCGGTTGTACCCATCTTTTAGGCCATGAATGCGCCGTTTTGGCCTTATTTTGAGCTTCTTCGGGTCGTCTAGGCTCTTGGACCTTCTTCTCGTCTTCAGGGCTTGAAATCTACTTCCGCATCAAGGCCACTGCCAGCGGCACAGCACCTTACGTGCGGGCAGGCCCTACGGTCGGCCCTTTGCCGGCCGTTCGGCAACTTTTTCTGGCAAACCTTACATGGTTGATCATAATATGACTTGAAATGATTAAAAATGTATAAAGTGCACGGAAGTGTTTGGTTAAAACTTGAGATGGCTCGGGAGAGCTTTAATGGCACCTCCGAGCACTAAATGACACTTCTAATGGACCGAACCTCATGATTTGGACATGCCCTACTGGAATTGATCTTATAAACATTAAAAGAGGGTTATTATGAAATTACCCCTTCAATTGCACGATGAAAACACTAAGATTGGCTTGTGCTTGCTTACTTTTCTCTCGGTGGTGCATATGATGTCCCTCGGTAATGGATAGTGCGTAAGTTATATTCTTCTTATTGTTAAACTTTTGGTTATTACTCTTAATCCTTCACTTAACTCCGATTTTGCAAGATAGAAAGATTCACCTCTCGGCCATACACTTATAATTGACGTGAGGGACATATTAAGCATGAGGTGGCATTGAAATACACATGGCATCTTAGTGTAGAGCTTGGTGGCAAGACTTGCCTAGTCATCCCCTATGTGATACCCAAGAGCTAGCTTAGTCATCACTTGATAGCTACTAAGGTGCCACATAATATTAAGCACATAGGTGAACCACATAGGTGAGTCATATCAACTTACACAATTTATTTCTCCTTAGCTAAACTCACGGCAACAACAATGGGTAATAAGCATGGCTTGATTAAATGCTATTAAAACTAACCTAAACATGGAATAATAATGGACGTGCTTTGCGTATGTACGTGACCTTTGCTTAGACCCATGTACATGACCTTGGATATATATATATATATATATATATATACACACTTAAAGAAATTTCTTATTTAACATGAATTTGCTACACTTAGACCTTGATTAAACACTTAGTACTTAGTCACTTAGAATATTATTCCAAACTTATTTATTATATAAACGGATTAGAATTAAATCTGAAAACTTATTCGGTTACTGAAATAATTAAACTGAATAGTTATCGACTAAAACTCTCTGAATAACTGGTTTGAACTCGACTTTGAGGATTAATCAAATATTCTCAAATTCGTTTAATACATCAATACTAGATTAATTAATCCCGAACTTGCTAATGTCTATTTATTAAATAAACGGACTGAGATTAATTATTATCATTGACTCGGTTAATAAATAAAATTAACCAGATATACTTTCGACTTAACGTCGAACTTAGAATTTAACTAGCTGAATAACTTAGACTTAAACATTAACATGGATATTTATTAACAAAGGCTAGCTTATATTCGAAAGCTAGTATTTTCCTTTATTAATAAAATTCGGGCATTACAATCCACCCCCCTTAAAATATTTTCGTCCTCGGAAATACTTAAAACTAAAAGTACAAGCTTAACTCGAAGCTTATACTTACCGATGACATAACTTATAACTCAATATATGAATACTGAGCTTAGACTTTGCTTTTAGCTGAAGAATCGCAAATTCACAGTAACTTAGTGAACTGGTGATTAATACTAGATAAAATAAGAACGCCTTATTAAAGAACAGTGTTCCACTGATTATACATGACAATTAAAGGCATAATTCTTGAACATATTGGACATCACCTCTTGGTTGATTACTGATATTCGGTCTAGACTTTGGTTGTGAAACCTAAGTCGTGTGGTACACACGAAAAATTTCAGAGGTACGCACATGTACAAATGTGGATAATTAGCAATCTCGGTAACTACCTTTCGTGAACATCTACTCGATAATGCGGCACATCGTTCGCGGCAAATTGCAATGCAGCACACCTGCTCCTCATCAAGTGAGTGCGGCACGCCTACATGCAGCACCTGGCGAACATTGCACCTGCGACGTCGATGTAGTCTGTATAACTAATCGTATCTGTGTCTCAAGCTAGTAACCTCAATTTACTATAATGCTAACTCTCTGTGATCTCCCAGTGTACTGTGACTCAGGCATGGCATCTTTCTCTTCATGTATCCTTGAATGGAAAGCTCTGATTGTTACCTCGACATTGGTTGTTGATGTTGTTGATTGGCCCTTTTACTGTCATAAACATGTTGTACCTGCAAACCTTTACCTTCCCTGAGGGCAAACTTAACCTCAAGATAAGTCTATCATGAACTAATCTTTCCTGCGATTTCTCAAATTTTCTGAAATTTGAGAATCGAGGCACTGGACATGCTTGTGAAATAACTGATAAGTCTTGCCTTATTAGATAGACCATCCTTAACTTTGACATGACTAGCCTCAACATTCACATAACTGGATAACTTTTACTTGACTTTCACATGACTTTATAACTTTTACTTGACTCTGAAAGCTATCACGAGACACTTAAATGGTTATCTCGGAATTAGAACATGGCATTTACTAACTTATTGTGGCTTGATAAGGTGCGACTTCAAGTTTCTAGGTAAATTTGGAGTAATATTCTGTATTTCAGACCTCCATATTTACCCCGACTTAGTAACTATCATACGCAGATCTTAAATCATGAAGATTGACTCATAATTGTGTACTATATAGGGCTGCTCCAGTAACAACTGGTCCCGCAAGTACTGAATAAATAGCAGATCTTGAGCTTTAAAAACCATAACTTGGAGTATCATGACTCGTAAAATACCTGACATAACTGACTTTAAAGGTTGTTATAACATGAAATTGTATTGTTCCGGTCCCAACTTCAAGTCTCCATGGTATACCTGGCTTAGTGGCTCTTATTTCAAGCCTCCATGGTAATGCAGAATATTGACTCTTATACACTGGAAACCTCTTTTGACAATGACTTAGGAAAAATAACAACCTTTAGCATCAACATTTGGCCCTGAAATTGATTTACTGATCTGACTTAGAAAATTTAAGTCTATTCCCTGATATGAATCAAGGAATTCCTCCCTGGAATGTGCCAACTGGTTGGCAAAAATGGGCAATGTTGATAAAAAATTATCTAAGGAACATGTCTGACAAGATTTGTATTACTTAGTAGCTTACAAATTTCTTGACGAGTCCCTAAATTTGTTAGAGGTATGCTGTAAAAGCTGTGTTTTGCAGTTTCTATCAATTCCATT
>CACSLK010000360.1:3466-20228 GCA_902706635.1 Striga hermonthica
ATGTTGTTATTATTTTCAATGTTTTACATTAGTATGAGTTTCCACGGAGCACAGTGCCGTAGTGCTCATTTTCCACTTTTATCATGTTTTTCAGGTCAGGACGTCCGGCCGGGAGCATGAGCTGACGGAGGCTTCAGGACATTTATGTTTTGATTGTATATGTATATTGACGATTTACGTTTCCGCTGATGATGACTTTTGACGTACTTATATTTTGACGAACTTTTGGAAAACTTTATGATTTCAGTAATCGGATGATTTTATTAAAAATTTTAAGTAACGGTTTTCTAAATTAAGTCACGATTTTAAGGTAGCACCCTGAATCAGTTTTCGCAAAGTAAAAGGCTTTATTTTTAAATAACTTTGCGAAATTTTCGCACTCTGATTTTACGATAAGGCGGGGTGTTACAATTGGTATCAGAGCACGTTTCTGCGTCTCTGAAAAAGTTTTCAGTCAGTAATTTTTCAGAAAAACCTAACTGTCATGCTCACGCCCCGCCGACGACAGGTAAGTGCTGATTTATGTTTTCAGTTATAAACATATTACTTTGTCTATGCTCAGAATTAAGGATCATGACTTTAGTTAAGATGCTCGAATCAGGTTCAGACCTTAGAGTTCAGACATGACTTTAGAATTCAGGGCATTCAGATATGACTCTAGACTTTAGTATCTTTCGATATGACTCTAGAGTTCTTCAGGATTCACGTCAGTAATTATCGGCCATTTTTGGCGACTCGTCAAGAGATTTGTGTGCCTTAGTAATCAGTCAGGATGCTATCAAGTGTTCAGTAATGTTATCACGTATTCAGTAATGTTAAACTTTCTCAATATTCAGATGTCGCCACATAGGGAACCCGATCATCAGGCTCCTACTCAGGCTACTGTAGTCGCTCAGTTCCGCGACTATCAAGCCGAAAAGTTCTCAGGGCAGGGAGATCCCCGCGTTGTAGATGAATGGATTCAGGGCTTGGAATTTATCTTTAAGGTCATGGACTGCCCCGATAGATATCCCGTAGTTTGCGCTCAGCTTCAGCTCACTGGTGACGCTAGGCTCTGGTGGAATGCCTACTGGAGCATGCGTCCCGGTGAAAAGGCAGGTTGTACGTGGGACATGCTCAAGGAGCTAGTCCGCGAAAAGAACTACCCATCCTACTATCGGGCAGAGATGGAGCGTCAGTTCTTAGCACTCCAGCAGGGCACTCGTACGGTTGATGAGTACGAGCGAGTTCACTAGACATGCAGCTTTCGTACCGGACCTGGTTCGCACGGAGGCTCAGAGAGCGCAGCGGTTCATCGATGGGCTTTACCCAGCAGTCCGTCACAACATCGTGGGACACGGGACTCAGACTTACGCTCGTGCAGTTTCTATCGCCCAGGAGGTGGACGCTAGCATCAGGAGGGAGGCAGTTCGGGATCGTGCGCAGCCATCCGCCCCAGTTCAGCCATTTACAGCTCCACCGGCTCTACCAGCTTCTCAGCCGGCGAAGGAGAAGAAGAGGAAGGGGAAGGGTGCTCAGACTGACCGGAGGACGAGACAGAGACAGCAGCCGATTCCACCGTGCCCGACCTGCGGACGACTTCATCGGGGAGAGTGCCACGTGGGACAAGACATCTGCTACTATTGCCACGAGCCTGGACATTTTGCGAGTCGCTGTCCGAAGAGACTCCAGCAGCAACCTCAGCAGCCTCAGCAGCCACCACAGCAACAGCAGCCACGTCAGCAGGCACAGAGGCCGCCTCAGCAGCAGCAGCAGAGGGACAGACTGCAGGCCCGAGTTTACGCGGTTGGTACTATGTCAGGGATGATTGTTCTCAATGATATTCATGTTTTCGCTTTGTTCGATACTGGAGCAACGCATTCATTCATATCACGACGATGTCTTGATGCCATCGGAGTTCATGCCGTTACCGCTGTCGATCCTCTCGAGGTCAGTTTAGCCTCGGGACGAAAGATAGTGACCTCAGCGAAAGCCTCAGATCTTAGCCTTTCCATCGGTGGCCGAGTATTGTCTACCGACGCGTTTGTTCTCGAGATGAGAGACTTCGATCTTATTCTCGGAATGGATTGGCTATCCTTTTATCATGCAGACATCAGGGTTTCATGACCGCGAGATCACTCTTTATCTTCCAGGAAATGAATCGATCACTTTCTTCGGCTCCAGGAATCGTTCACTGCCTCATGTTGTTTCGATGGCGAAAGCCACTAAGCTACTGTGACGAGGCAACTGCCAGGGTTATCTGGTAAGCCTTGTCGACGATTCTCAGAAAGCGCGATCACCTCATGATGTTCCAATCGTTCGCGAGTTTGTGGACGTGTTCCCAGACGAGCTTCCAGGAGGACCGCCTAACCGGCAGGTGGAGTTCTCTATCGATCTCATTCCAGGGGCCGGTCCAGTATCTAAAGCCCCATATCGCATGGCGCCTAAGGAGTTGTAGGAGCTTAAGGCGCAAATTCAGGAGCTGTTACGACTCGGTTTCATCCGACCGAGCGTGTCACCATGGGGAGCACCCGTTCTCTTTGTTAAGAAGAAAGACGGATCCATGCGCATGTGTATCGACTACCGGGATCTTAACCAGTTGACGATCAAGAACAAGTATCCGCTTCCCAGGATCGACGATTTATTTGATCAGCTGAGGGGAGCCTGTGTGTTCTCGAAGATTGATTTACGATCAGGCTACCACCAGCTGAAGATTAAGGAGTCAGATATCGCTAAGACCGCTTTCAGGACTCGTTACGGCCATTACGAGTTCGTCGTCATGCCCTTCGGTCTCAGCAATGCGCCAGCTGTATTCATGGACCTCATGAACCGTATTTTCCATCCCTACCTCGATCAGTTTGTTATTATCTTTATTGACGATATTCTTATCTACTCGAAGAGCCAGAAGGGCGCACGAGGAACATCTGAGGGTGGTTCTTGAAACCCTCAGACGAGAATAGTTGTTTGCAAAATTCTCCAAATGCGAGTTCTGGCTCCAGCGAGTATCCTTTCTGGGTCATGTGATTACTCAGGCAGGTATCGAGGTGGATCCTTCCAAGGTCTCAGCCGTTCAGAACTGGTCGACACCGAGGAGTCCGTCCGAGGTTCGCAATTTTCTCGGTTTAGCTGGTTCCTATCGCAGGTTCATCGAGGGCTTTTCCAAGATCGCCCTCCCTCTATCCCAGCTGACGAGGAAGTCTGTGAAGTTCGAGTGGACTGATCGATGTGAGGCGAGCTTTCAGGAGCTCAAAAGGAGGTTAACTTCAGCACCAGTGTTGACTATTCCCAATCCTTCTCGGAGTTTCACTATCTTCAGTGATGCTTCGAGACAGGGCTTGGGATGTGTCCTTATGCAGGACGGACAGGTCGTTGCGTATGCTTCACGTCAGCTTAAGCCGCATGAGCAGAACTATCCGACGCATGACTTTGAGTTAGCAGCAGTCGTTCATGCTCTCAAGATCTGGCGACATTATCTTTACGGCGGACATTGCGAGATTTTCACAGATCATAAGACTCTGCAGTACATTTTCACGCAGAAAGAGCTTAATATGAGGCAGCGCCGTTGGCTCGAACTTGTCAAGGATTATGACTGCTCTATTCAGTATCATCCGGGAAAGGCGAACGTCGTCGCGGACGCCCTTAGCCGAAAGGTGAAGGGTGACTTGACGTACATCATTACTCAGCAGAGTCCATTGATTCAGGAGTTTGCCCGGATGCAGCTTCAGGCGATTGATGCACTTCCCATAGCCGTTTCGGGGAGTACCAGTGCCAGTGTCAGTGCTATGCAGCTTCAGCCGATGCTGAGTGAGAGAATCCGGCGAGAGCAGGCTTCTGACGAGTTTGTTCGTGTCATGGAGGCCAAGGTTCGCGCCGGAGGTGTCGAGGGTTTTCAGCTAGGTGTCGATGGTGCCTTAGAGTTCAGAGGCAGGATCGTGGTCCCGAAGGTCGAGGCGTTGCGGAAGGAGATTTTATCAGAGGCTCATACCGCACCCTATCTGGCCCATCCCGGAAGCACGAAGATGTATCACGACCTGAAGGGGTCGTTCTGGTGGCGAGGCATGAAGAAGGACGTCGCCGAGTTCGTTAAGAGATGTCTTACCTGTCAGCAAGTCAAAGCCGAACATCAGAGTCCGATCGGCCTCCTGCAGCCACTACGGATTCCGAGGTGGAAGTGGGAGGAAGTCACGATGGATTTCGTTACGGGATTACCGAGGTCGTCTGAACATCACGACGCTATCTGGGTCGTGGTCGACAGATTGACTAAGGTCTCTCATTTCTTACCCGTTTCGATGAAGATGTCTCTGGACAAGTTGGCTGAGATATATACCCGTGGGATCATCCGACTCCACGGAGTTCCCTTTACGATCGTATCAGACAGAGATCCCAGATTTGTCAGTCGATTCTGGCACAGTTTACATGAGGCGATGGGCACGAAGTTAGAGTTCAGTTCAGCCTATCATCCGGAGACGGACGGTCAGTCAGAGCGGACCATTCAGACGCTTGAGGATATGCTTCGCGCTTTGGTTGTTGACTGGGGTTCTAAGTGGGAGTCGTTGTTGCCGTACGCAGAGTTCGCGTATAACAACAGCTATCATTCTTCCATTCAGATGGCTCCTTACGAGGCACTTTATGGTCGCAAATGTCGTTCCCCTCTCTATTGGGACGACGTTGGAGAGCGGCGAGTACTCGGTCCGAAAATGATCGAGGAGACGGCAGAGCAGTTCGAGTTGATCTGGCAGAGGCTAAAGACAGCTCAGAGTCGACAGAAATCTTCCGCCGATCATCATCGACGAGACATTCAGTTCAAGGTTGGCGAGCCAGCTTTTCTCAGAATCCGTCCGATTCGCGGAGTTGTGCGATTCGGAAAGAGAGGGAAGCTGCACCCTCGTTTCATCGGTCCGTTCGAGGTTCTCGAGCGAGTAGGCGAGGTCGCGTATCGATTAGCCCTACCTCCCGAGTTATCAAGCATTCATAATGTATTCCACGCATCGATGTTGCGTAAGTACGTGTGCGACCCCGATCATGTTATTCCTCATACGGATATTCAGGTTCAGCCAGATCCATCATACGAGGAACGACCGGTAGCTGTACTAGACCATCAGGTTCGTCGGCTCTGGAAGCGAGATATTCCCCTCGTGCGTATTCAGTAGGATCGCCACGGAGCTACTTGGGAGGAGGAGTCCGATATTCGCGCTCGTTTTCCAGACTTTCAATTTTGATGTACATATTTCTTTATCCTATGTACATAGTTCATGAATTCTCAGTTATGTTTTGAATTTCCGAGGACGGAAATTTTATAAGGAAGGAGGATTGTAATATCCCGTTATTTTGTCAGTATAAATTATGTTTAAGTCCGATATAATAATGTTAACGTTTATTATTTCCGGAATTAAATTATTTTCAGTCGAGGTTACCGAAATGTACTTTCGACGTACCGTTTACGTTCAGAATAATTTTGGTAATTAAGTAGTATGCTTAATTATTTAATTAAGCACTTAATTGTGATTAATTAGCAACTAATCACAATTAAGTCAAGCAAAGCCGTGAGAGATTAAAAAGAATGGCCTAAATTTTGTTCAAGCCGTAGCTTTCATCTAATTGAGGAAATTCACTTTTCCTTCCAAGCTTAACCATTACACGTGGCATTAAGAGAGGATAATTAGTCATCTTAATACATTTAATGTAAAGCCAAGTGTTGAGCTTAAGCAAGGCCACGCCTAATGTGCATCATCACCCCAACATGTAACCAACTCTCTCGGCCTAGTATATAAGTGTGAGTTTGGACGAAAATTTTCCATCCTTCTTACACATATATGCAGCCTTTTAGTCATTAATTCAGTAGCAAGCAGCCCAACATATTATCTTAAGCCTTCCATTGCACAAAGCACAGCAAGTTCAAGCAAACACACGGGTGCACACGTGAGTACTAACGGAGGTCGCGATCGGTTTGTAAATTCCGACGAGCAGCTAAGAAGGTATAGTTATCCTCATCTTATAATCATGTTAGTAAGGTCATAATAAGGTTAAGTGTTCGAGTTATATTCAGAAATGGTGAGGAATTCATGCTATATTCGGTTAGGTCATATTTTAGGCCAAGACCGAATTACGTCCATTTTATTCCGGCAAGTCCCGAACGTTTATTGTTTCTTCAGCCATCATTATGTGTATCAGATTCAGTCAAGTGGAATTTGTCGAGTAAAATAGAGGTTCGGTCGAGAATTTTGCTTAAAGCCAAGGACCGCACGTGGTGTGTGCGTCACGGCCGCACCGTGTTATCTTTTGCTATGGTCAAGTTTGTTCGAACAATTAATGTTTAAATGATCAAGTTAGGTCATTTTATGTTCAGTTAGCTTATGTTGTTCGAAAACTTTTCATGTTTGACGAGGAATTGGCCATAAGCCGTGAGCCTCGCACATAGCGAGCGCACCACGGCCATGTATTTGGTCTATCAAACAAGTTCAGCATTTTTCATGAAAATTCAGTATATTGGTCAGGTTAAGTCAGGTGATGTTGTTTTATGTTAAGGTTGTCGGGAAACAATGCCGGACGGCCGGCAAGGGTCGGCCGCGGGTCGTTCTGTCCGCACATAGCGGCAGCGCCCAGCAGTGCCTGCGCCCGCGCACATAGCGCGGGGCAGTGCTCTGGCCGATGCTGCGCTGCGCACGACGCACGCATGCATCTCGCCATTCAGCTACGCGTCCAGTGCACGCCGCACGCACACCAGCACGCCCGACAGTGTGCCATATGTGCTCAGCAGGTCTCGGTGTTGCCCGGTAGCACGCCGAACGTTCCGTCAGTTCAGTACGCGCAACCCGCGCGCCAGCCACCTGCCGACAGCGCACAGCAGCGCCCGGCAGTGCTTGTCCATGCCCGTGCTGTCGCCAGTATTCGCGGCAGTAGCCAGACGGGTCCAACAAGTACCCAGTGCAGGTCAACCGTGGGCAGGTGCATGCAGCACTCTCGGCCACGGACATGGCAGGCAGGCGCGACGGCCGTGCCTGCACCCGTTCAGCCAGCAGTCGCACCACGGCCATGGCAAGGCCGTGGGCCGAGTCAGCCACCAGCCGACCGGTCCGAGCAGACCGACGGATACACACACGGTCGAACGGCTTAAAGCCGAGTCGAGGACATGACTTAAGCAAGACTTGATCTAACATGACCTCAACAACATCAAGCAAGAATAAACCGAGGTTACCTTAGCAATCACTCGGACAATCGCTCGGATGTTGCACCTCCGTACATGTGGTGGCTTCTCCGCGTGCGTGCGACAAGCTTTCCGTGTGTGTCGTTCTCGCGGTATGTGCTAGGCGTGAGTTCTCACTCTCCTCACTTAACTCTCTTAACACACTAAACTTAAGTGAAGTGTATGGTTATAAAATGAGGAAAATTTCAAAACTCAACATCTATATATGGCCGTGCATGTGTACTTGAAATGAAATAACTCCTTTAACCTCTCCAATTTCTCACTAATTCTCAAGAGAGTAAATATTATATGCATGAGCTGAAATTTTTCTCCTAATATATACGCATGGAAAAGTCAATGAGGAGGTGAGAACTTGGTGGCTTACTATCCTTGCGCCACTTGCTAGCTAATGGAGTAGCTAAGTGGAAAATTTTTAGCTTAGTCATGCTTAGAGTTTTAATCTCATGACACCTCATGCTTAGGGAAATTATAATCTTCCACAAGCTTAGGTCATGATAACAAAATAGCTATTCTAACTTCCTCCCAAATTCTCACGGCAATTAAGCAAAATTGGAGCATGATTTGGTTTAATGCCTTAAGCATGATCATAGAATTAATTAAGCATAATTATCATGCTTAATTATTTGGTAACACATGATTTATTTGATTAACTTGGTACTTAAATACCAAAATTAATCCGAACGTGAACATGTCTTCGAAAATAATTTCGAAAAATCTTGATTGGAATAATTAGTTCCGAACATAAACGTGATATTCAAAATTATTTCGAATATTCATGACTTGGACGATTAATCCGAATATCGACATTTCAGACAATTCGTCAACTTAATTTATTAATTCCGAACTCATTAATTAATGAACAAATCGGAATTAAATCTGGAATTATTCGGTTACTGAAATAATTAAACCGCATAATTATCGACTAATAGTCGAACTCGGAATATAACTAGCTGAATAACTTGAACTTTGAACATGAACATGATTATTTATTAACAAAGGCTAGCTTAAATTAAAAGCTAGTATTTCCTTTATTAATAAAATACGGGGCGTTACAATCCACCTCCCTTAAAATATTTCCGTCCTCGGAAATCGTAAAACTAGAATGTACAAGCTTAACTTAAAGCTTATACTTACTGATTCCATGACTTGGGAATCCAGTAATTTAATACTGAATAAGAAACTTGATCTGAACTGAAGATGCATCAATTCACAATTAAGTGAATTGTAGAATACTGCTGACTGAGAATGGACACTTTTCTGAAAGAAAGTGTTCCACTGACAAGACATGATCTCAAAACGAAACTCTGAAACGTATTGGTCATCATCTTCTGGCTGCTGGCTGATCTCCAATCTGAATGCTGGTGGTGAAGACTCCTGTCGCAGGTACACACGGAAGATTCCAGAGCTTCACATATGTACAAATGAGGATAGCTAGCTGTATTGGTTATTAACTTTCGTGAATGTCTGCTCGACAACGTGGCACATCATTCACGGCACATTGTAATGCGGCACACCTGCTCCTCAACAAGTGAGTGCGGCACGCCTGCATACAGCACCTGGCGAACATTGCACCTACGTCGTCGACATAATCTGATCGCATAAATACCTCAAGCTAGTAACCTCAATGTACGTTAATACTAACTCTTTGTAATCTCCCAGTGTACTGAGACTCAAGCATGGCATCTTTGAATGGAAGGCGTCGGTTTGTCATCATGGCACGATCCGTTGCTGTCGATTGGCCCTTCTTCGTCGCGGCGTATGTCAACCTGTGATACCTGCAACTTTTTACTCCCTCCGAGGTTAAACTTAACCTCAAGAAGAAGTCCATCATGACTGAATATCTCCCACGATTTCTCAGATTCAACAGAATTTGAGAATCGGGGCACTGATATACTGAAAAAAAATGATAGATAAGTCTTGTTAAATTAGACAGACTATTCTCGATCTTGACATGACTGGCTTAAATATTCTCATGACTGAATAACCATGACTTGACTCTTACATGACTGAATCATCTTTGCCTGAATGCTGAAAGCTGTCCCGAGACTACTAAATAGTCGCTTCGGAATTGAAAACGTGACATTTACTGACTTACTTGACTTGATAAGGTACGACTTCAAGTTTTCAGGTAAATTTAGACTAATGGTCTATATATCAGATCGCCACATTTAACCTGGATGAACAACTATTATACGTCGACCTTACATCATGAACATAAACTGTAAATTGTGAACATGAATTTATAACTCTGTACTGCATAGGGCTGCTCCAGTATCAACTGGTCCCGTAAGTACAAAGTAATTAGCTGATCTTGATCTCTGAAAATCATAACTTGAAATATCATGACTGATAAAACATCTGACATGACTGACTTGAAAGGTTGTTATTACATGAAATCATACTGCTCCGGTTTCAGCTTCAAGCCTCCATGGTATACCCGGCTGAATGGCTCTTATTTCAAGCCTCCATGGTAACTCGGACTATTGACTCTTATACACTGGAAACCGTTACCTTAACAATGACTTGAGAATTATAACAACCTTTAACATGAAAATTCTTGCCTTGAACATGATTTACTGATCTGACGTAGGAAATTGGAGTCTATTCCTCGAATTAAATCAAGGAATGTCTCCCTGAAGTCTGCCAATTGATTGACAAAATAGCAGTTCTCAATAAAAATATCTGTAAAACATGATTATTAAGATTTGTTTAGCACAAGTGCTTACAAATCTCCTGACAAGTTGCTAACTTGACTTGAGTAAATCTAGAATTGAATCTAGAGTTTGAGTTCTTAAACTTAATCTTTTTCTAAGGTTCTAAATCCACTCGTCCACGATACGGGGATCTCCCTACCCGGAGAATTTCTCAACATGATAGTCACAGAACTGTGCGACTACTGTAGCCTGAGGAGTAGCCGGATGGTCGGGTTCCCTACGTGGCGGCATCTGGACATTGAGAAAGTTTAAAATTATTGAACACGTGATAGTATTCTGACTGATTACTAAGGCACACAGATCTCTTGACGAGTTGCCAAAATGGCCGATAATTACTGATATGAATCCTGAGGAACTCTAGAGTCATACCGAAAGATACTAAAGTCTAGAGTCATATCTGAGTGCCCTGAATTCTAGAGTCATGTCTGAATTCTAAAGTCTAAACCTGATTCGAGCATCTTAACTAAAGTCATGATCCTTAATTCTGAGCATAGACAAAGTAATATGTTTATAACTGAAAACATAAAGTCCTGATCGTTGGCGGGGCGTGAGCATGACGGTTCAGGTTTTATTTTTTCTGAAAATTACTGACTGAAAACTTTTCAGAGACGCAGAAACGTGCTCTGATACCGTTTGTAACACCCAGCTATTTTACTGAAATCAGAGTACGCTTGGGATGTGTCCTTATGCAGGACGGACAAGTCGTTGCGTATGCTTCACGTCAGCTTAAGCCGCATGAGCAGAACTATCCGACGCACGACTTGGAGTTAGCAGCAGTCGTTCATGCTCTCAAGATCTGGCGACATTATCTTTACGGCGGACGTTGCGAGATTTTCACAGATCATAAGAGTCTGCAGTACATTTTCACGCAGAAAGAGCTTAATATGAGGCAGCGCCGTTGGCTCGAACTTGTCAAGGATTACGACTGCTCTATTCAGTATCATCCGGGAAAGGCGAACGTCGTCGCGGACGCCCTTAGCCGAAAGGTGAAGGGTGACTTGACGTATGTCATTACTCAGCAGAGTCCATTGATTCAGGAGTTTGCCTGGATGAAGCTTCAGGCGATTGATGCACTTCCCATAGCCGTTTCGGGGAGTACCAGTGCCTGTGTCAGTGCTATGCAGCTTCAGCCGACGCTGAGAGAGAGAATCCGGAGAGAGCAGGCTTCTGACGAGTTTGTTCATGTCATGGAGGCCAAGGTTCGCGCCGGAGGTGTCGAGGGTTTTCAGCTAGGTGTCGATGGTGCCTTAGAGTTCAGAGGCAGGATCGTGGTCCCGAAGGTCGAGGCGTTGCGGAAGGAGATTTTATCAGAGGCTCATACCGCACCTTATCTGGCCCATCCCGGGAGCACGAAGATGTATCACGACCTGAAGGGGTCGTTCTGGTGGCAAGGCATGAAGAAGGACGTCGCCGAGTTCGTCAGGAGATGTCTTACCTGTCAGCAAGTCAAAGCCGAACATCAGAGTCCGATCGGCCTCCTACAGCCACTACCGATTCCGAGGTGGAAGTGGGAGGAAGTCACGATGGATTTCGTTACGGGATTACCGAGGTCATCTGAACATCACGACGCTACCTGGGTCGTGGTCGACAGATTGACTAAGGTCGCTCATTTCTTACCCGTTTCGATGAAGATGTCTATGGACAAGTTGGCTGAGATATATACCCGTGGGATCATCCGACTCAACGGAGTGCCCGTTACGATCGTATCAGACAGAGATCCCAGATTCGTCAGTCGATTCTGGCACAGTTTACATGAGGCGATGGGCACGAAGTTAGAGTTCAGTTCAGCCTATCATCCGAAGACGGACGGTCAGTCAGAGCGGACCATTCAGACGCTTGAGGATATGCTTCGCGCTTTGGTTGTTGACAGGGGTCCGAAGTGGGAGTCGTTGTTGCCGTACGCAGAGTTCGCGTATAACAACAGCTATCATTCTTCCATTCAGATGGCTCCTTACGAGGCACTTTATGGTCGCAAATGTTGTTCCCCTCTCTATTGGGACGACGTTGGAGAGCGGCAAGTACTCGGTCCGAAAATGATCGAGGAGACGGCAGAGCAGGTCGAGTTGATCCGGCAGAGGCTCAAGACAGCTCAGAGTCGACAGAAATCTTCCGCCGATCATCATCGACGAGACATTCAGTTCGAGGTTGGCGAGCCAGCTTTTCTCAGAATCCGTCCGATTCGCGGAGTTGTGCGATTCGGAAAGAGAGGAAAGCTGCACCCTCGTTTCATCGGTCCGTTCGAGGTTCTCGAGTGAGTAGGCGAGGTCGCGTATCGATTAGCCCTACCTCCCGAGTTATCAAGCATTCATAATGTATTCCACGCATCGATGTTGCGTAAGTACGTGTGCGACCCCGATCATGTTATTCCTCATACGGATATTTAGGTTCAGCCAGATCTATCGTACGAGGAACGACCGGTAGCTGTACTAGACCGTCAGGTTTGTCGGCTCCGGAAGCGAGATATTCCCCTCGTGCGTATTCAGTGGGATCGCCACGGAGCTACTTGGGAGGAGGAGTCCGATATTCGCGCTCGTTTTCCAGACTTTCAATTTTGATGTACATATTTCTTTATCCTATGTACATAGTTCATGAATTCTCAGTTATGTTTTGAATTTCCGAGGACGGAAATTTTATAAGGAGGGAGGATTGTAATATCCCGTTATTTTGTCAGTATAAATTATGTTTAAGTCCGATATAATAATGTTAACGTTTATTATTTCCGGAATTAATTATTTTCAGTCGAGGTTACCGAAATGTACTTTCGACGTACCGTTTACGTTCGGAATAATTTTGGTAATTAAGTAGTATGCTTAATTATTTAATTAAGCACTTGATTGTGATTAATTAGCAACTAATCACAATTAAGTCAAGCAAAGCCGTGAGAGATTAAAAAGAATGGCCTAAATTTTGTTCAAGCCGTAGCTTTCTTCTAATTGAGGAAATTCACTTTTCCTTCCAAGCTTAACCATTACACGTGGCATTAAGAGAGGATAATTAGTCATCTTAATACATTTAATGTAAAGCCAAGTGTTGAGCTTAAGCAAGGCCACGCCTAATGTGCATCATCACCCCAACATGTAACCATCTCTCTCGGCCTAGTATATAAGTGTGAGTTTGGACGAAAATTTTCCATCCTTCTTACACATATATGCAGCCTTTTAGTCCTTAATTCAGTAGCAAGCATCCCAACATATTATCTTAAGCCTTCCATTGCACAAAGCACAACAAGTTCAAGCAAACACACGGGTGCACACGTGTGTACTAACGGAGGTCGCGATCGGTTTGTAAATTCCGACGAGCAACTAAGAAGGTATAGTTATCCTCATCTTATAATCATGTTAGTAAGGTCATAATAAGGTTAAGTGTTCGAGTTATATTCAGAAATGGTGAGGAATTCATGCTATATTCGGTTAGGTCATATTTTAGGTTAAGACCGAATTACGTCCATTTTATTTCGGCAAGTCCCAAACGTTTATTGTTTCGTCAGCCATCATTATGTGTATCAGATTCAGTCAAGTGGGATTTGTCGAGTAAAATAGAGGTTCGGTCGAGAATTTGGCTTAAAGCCAAGGACCGCACGTGGTGTGCGCGTCACGGCCGCACCGTGTTATCTTTTGCTATGGTCAAGTTTGTTCAAACAATTAATGTTTAAATGATCAAGTTAGGTGATTTTATGTTCAGTTAGCTTATGTTGTTCGAAAAGTTTTCATGTTTGACGAGGAATTGGCCATAAGCCGTGAGCCTCGCACATAGCGAGCGCACCACGGCCATGTATTTTGTCTATCAAACAAGTTCAGCATTTTTCATGAAAATTCAGTATATTGGTCATGTTAAGTCAGGTGATGTTGTTTTATGTTAAGGTTGTCGGGAAACCATGCCGGACGACCGGCAAGGGTCGGCCGCGGGCCGTGCTGTCCGCACATAGCGGCAGCGCCCAACAGTGCCTGCGTCCGCGCACATAGCGCGGGGCAGTGCTCTGGCCGATGCTGCGCTGCGCACGACGCACGCATGCATCTCGCCATTCAGCTACGCATCCAGTGCACGCCGCACGCACACCAGCACGCCCGACAGTGTGCCATATGTGCTCAGCAGGTCTCGGTGTTGCCCGGTAGCACGCCGAACGTTCCGTCAGTTCAGTACGCGCAACCCGCGCGCCAGCCACCTGCCGACAGCGCACAGCAGCACCTGGCAGTGCTTGTCCATGCCCGTGTTGTCGCCAGTGTTCGCGGCAGTAGCCAGACGGGTCCAGCAAGTACCCAGTGCAGGCCAACCGTGGTCAGGTGCACGCAGCACTCTCAGCCACGGCCATGGCAGGCAGGCGCGACGGCCGTGCCCGCACCCGTTCAGCCAGCAGTCGCACCACGGCCATGGCAAGGCCGTGGGCCGAGTCAGCCACCAGCCGACCGTTCCGAGCAGACCGGCGGTTCGGTCGGACCGGTTCAGACCGGTTAAAACTGGTTTGACCCAAATATTGTTATTTCAGTCCCGGTTCACATTTTAAGTGCAATTTCAGTTAAATTTCTGGGATAATTTCAGTTCAGTAAATTTATGTCCGATCAGTTCACGTCAGTTCAGTTCTGGTTATTCCAGTTAAGTCTAAATATCATGTCAGGTTCAGTAGAGCATCTTAACGAAATTAATCAGTTAAGTTAACAGTCTGAGCATAGTCATTAGTAATTGTTTATATTGTTTTCAGTTTGATCAGGCATCAGCACTACCGTTCAGTTTCAGCAGTTCAGGTGGGGACTCAGACTAAGTACTACATTGATTTTAATTACGGTACCATGTTGAGGTATGTATTTCAGTTGAGGTATCCGCTCGGAATGGTCGCCGGTCCATTCTGGGTTCTAGTGGCCCTAGTCTGCCCACTAGAGTGTGCACATGGTGTCCGGCATTAGTTTTTGCCGGCAGATGAGGTAACAGTCAGGGTCACGTTTGCGTGACGATTTCAGATTCATGTTCATGTTATTACCGGCTTGAGGTTGAGGTTATGTATATACTGATATCATGATGTTGTTATTATTTTCAATGTTTTACATTAGTATGAGTTTTCACGGAGCACAGTGCCATAGTGCTCATTTCCCACTTTTATCATGTTTTTCAGGTCAGGACGTCGGGCCGGGAGCATGAGCTGACGGAGGCTTCAGGACATTTATGTTTTGACTGTATATGTATATTGACGATTTACGTTTCCGCTGATGATGACTTTTCACGTACTTATATTTTGACGAACTTTTGGAAAACTTTATGCTTTCAGTAATCGGATGATTTTATTAAAAATTTTAAGTAACGGTTTTCTAAATTAAGTCACGATTTTAAGGTAGCACCCCGAATCAGTTTTCGCAAAGTAAAAGGCTTTATTTTTAAATAACTTTCCGGACAGACTTGTTTTCGAACACGACACCATTATTTGATGTGGATAACATATATTTATCTCCCCATCATATTTTGAAGCAAAATGGTACACGTTTAAGAAAGTCAAGGAAAATAAGGGTAAATTGGGGTAAGTACGAAAATGTAAGCAACGTATTCGAAAAGACTTGTTTTCGAACACGGCACCATTATTTGATGTGGATAACATATATTTATCGCCCCATCGTGTTCTGAAGCAAAACGGTACACTTTTAAGAAAGTCGAGGAAAATAAGGGTAAATAAGGGCAAGTACGAAAAATGTAAGTAACGCCTACGGAAGGACTTGTTTTCAAACACGGCACCATTATTTGATGTGGATAACATATATTTATCGCCCCATTGTGTTTTGAAGCAAAATGGTACACGTTTAAGAAAGTCGAGGAAAATAAGGGTAAATAGGGGCAAGTACGAAAATGTAAGCAACGTCTCCGGAAAGACTTGATTTCGAACACGACACCATTATTTGATGTGGATAACATATATTTATCGCCCCATCGTATTTTGAAGCAAAATGGTACACGTTTAAAAAAGTCGAGAAAAATAAGGGTAAATAGGGGCAAGTACGAAAATGTCAGCAACGTCTCCGGAAAGATTTGTTTTCAAACACGACACCACTATTTGATGTGGATAACATATATTTATCGCCCCATCGTGTTTTGAAGCAAAATGGTACACGTTTAAGAAAGTCGAGGAAAATAAGGGTAAATAGGGGTAAGTACGAAAATGTAAGCAACGTCTCTAGAAAGACTTATTTTCGAATACGACACCATTATTTGATGTATATTTATCGCCCCATCGTGTTTTGAAGCAAAATGGTACACGTTAAGAAAGTCGAGAAAAATAAGGGTAAATAAGGGCAAGTACGAAATGTAAGCAACGTCTCCGGAAAGACTTGTTTTTCGAACACGACACCATTATTTGATGTGGATAATATATATTTATCGCCCCATCGTGTTTTGAAGCAAAATGGTACACGTTTAATAAAGTCGAGGAAAATAAGGGTAAGTACCGAAAACGTCAGCAATGTCTCCGAAAAGACTTATTTTCGAACATAACACCATTATTTGATGTGGAAAACATATATTTATCGCCCCATCGTGTTTTGAAGCAAAATGGTACACGTTTAAGAAAGTCGAGGAAAATAAGGGTAAATAGGGGCAAGTACGAAAAATGTAAGCAACGTCTCCGAAAAGACTTGTTTTCGAACACGACACCATTATTTGATGTGGATAACATATATTTATCGCCCCATCGTGTTTTGAAGCAAAATGGTACACGTTTAAGAAAAGTCGAGGAAAATTAGGGTAAATAGGGATAGGAACGAAAATGTAAGCAACGTCTCCAAAAAGACTTATTTTCAAATACGACACCATTATTTGATGTATATTTATCGCCCAATCGTGTTTTGAAGCAAAATGGTACACGTTTAAGAAAGTCGAGGAAAATAAGGGT
>CACSLK010000373.1:34245-44264 GCA_902706635.1 Striga hermonthica
CCTCTTCACGGCGCGGGGCTGTCTCGAGGTGCTGGCTGGGAAAAATGGTGGCAGGCGCCGCGGCGTGCCGTGTGCCGCGGCGCGGGGCTGGAATTCTGGCCGTCTGTCCAAGTTGGGACATCTGCGTGACGTGTGGATATCTTCACTGGCGCGGCGCGGTGGACCTCAGCGGCGCCGCGAATTGCAGCAGTTCTTCAAGGACATGAGTTTCCCGTGGTGGAAAAAGAAGGGTGGGCAATGGTTGCTAGTGCGTCACACGGCTGGTGTAGTACCAATGTCACACGGCTGGTGTAGTACCATTGCCCGACGGAGAAGAAAGCTTGGTCCCGGTATTGCTCTGCATGCACAACTAAATATCCAGGCTTGATGGTACTCGGAATTTAACTCGACTTTTCCTGTATGACGCCCACGTAAGCCTCTGCAAATTAATCTTGCGAAAATATTTTATTTTCTCTCATATGATAATCGGACGAGACACCTAACCTGCACACCAACGACGAAGAAAAACCAAGAAACAAATGAGAAACAAAAGAAAACACATAAAAGACTCTAAATAGAGATAAACACGGAACAAAGCACAAAACGAACTAAAAGCAACGAAAAGACTCAAAATGGGGGAAAAAGAAAGAAAAAATAAATGCGAAAAACGCAACAAAAATGGGACGAACAATTACCCACTCCCTCACATCGATTATATGGTCGATGCTACCTCAGGCCACGAGTTAATGAGTTTCATGGACGCCTACTAGGGTTATAATCAAATCCCCGTGGATCTCGAGGATGCTGAGCATACATCTTTTTATTCAGCTTGGGGTCTATATTGCTACACCATGATGTCCTTCGGATTAGAAAACGCCAGAGCCACTTATCAACGTCGTGTTAACAAAATGTTTGAGAACTTAATCGGTCACACCATGGATGTTTATGTTGATGATATGCTCGTCAAGTCGGTAAATGCTGCAGACCACGTCCATCATCTTCAAGAAATGTTCAAAATCCTTCGTGATTACTCTATGGTTTTAAATCCTTAGAAATGCACGTTCGGAGTCGGTTCTGGGAAATTCCTCGGCTATATGGTAAGTCAGCGAGGTATTGAAGTCAACCCTGCAAAAATTAAGACTATCCAGAATCTAACTCCCCCCACGTTGGTCAAAGGCGTCCAGGCCTTGACTAGCCGACTTGCTGCTTTTAACCGATTTATTTCTAAATCAACCGACCGGTGCAAACCCTTTTTTGAAGCCATCAAGAAAGGAAAACACTTTGAATGGGCCGAGGATTGTCAGAAAGCTCTCAATAGTATCAAGGAAGCTCTCAAACATCCACCGACTTTATAAAAAACCGACCCTAGAAATAATGTTATATTTATATCTGGGAGTTAGCGACACGGCGATCAGTGCTGTCCTCGTGCGAGAAGAAGGAACACAACAGTTGCCTATTTATTACGTCAGCAAAGCTTTACATGACGCCGAATTACGCTATCCCCCTATGGAAAAGTTAGCATTTACACTCATCATTACTGCTCAAAACTGTGCTCGTATTTTCAAGAGCACTCAATAACTGTCCGCACGTCGTACCCATTACGGCAGATCTTACATAGACCTGACACCTTTTGGCGTATGATTAAATGGGTGGTGGAACTCCGTCAGTTCGACGTACACTATCAACCGAGGATCACCATCAAAGAACAAGTCCTTTTTGATTTTATTACTAAATTCACGCCGACTGTGGAGGTCCAAAATGACGATCGACCTTGGGTCCTTTACATCGACGGGTCTTCCACAGCCAACCGAGCAGGCAGAGGGATAGTCTTGGCTGATCCTGAAAACAAATTGTTTTATCATTTTGCCAAATTTCTCTTTCCAGAAACAAATAATGAAGCAGAATATGAGGCTATATTATTCAGATTGAGTATTGAATCCATGAATATCCGACATCTCAAAGTTTTTTTTGATTCTCAGTTACTTGTCAATCAAATAAACGGGACATTTGAAGTCAAAGAACCTCGGTTAGTACCTTATCTGTCCCTAACCAAGCAAAAGTTGTCAAAGTTCTCAGTGCAAGTTGAACATATCCCTCGAACTCTCAACGTACAAGCCGATGCTTTGTCGCGATTAGCTCAAGTGTCCGAATGGAATGTGTGGAATACGTTCAAGTCAGGAAACAAGAGCAACCATCAACTCAACTTCAAGAATTCATGACCACCAATCTAACTATGCCTCCGAAGCCCCCGACTTGGATGGACCCAATCATTCAGTATTTGGAAACTGGGGCCTTACCTTCAACTCCTAAAGAAGCTCGAGCCCGAAGTATTCGAGCTACCCGGTTCACACTGGATACGGAATCCATTACAAAAGAGAATATTCGGTTCCACTTTTGAAATATCTAACCGAATCTAAGTCTCGATATGTGTTGGAAGAACTCCACGAAGGAATTTGCGCGACTCACCCCGGTGCTCAAGCCTTAGCCTATAAAATTTTACGACAAGGATATTATTGGCCAACCCTAAAATCTGATGCTGCAGCTTGGGTTCGCAAGTGTCTGAAATGTCAAACGTTTGCACCCAACACTAATTAGTTCCCCGAAATGCTCAAATCGGTTTTCAGTCCCTGGCCTTTTGCAAAATGGGGGACTAATCTAATCGGTCCTCTACCGACTGGAAAAGGTGGAGCCAAATTTTTCATAGTTGCCGTCGATTTCTTCACAAAATGGGCTGAACAGAACCGTTAGCCACCATAGTCGAGCAAAAGATGATCGGATTCATATGGAAGTTAACAATCTGTCGATTTGAAGTACCTAACTCCATCATCACCGACAATGGCAGACAATTCGTAGGGAAAAAACTTGAATCCTTTTGTGAAGAATATGGGCTAAAACATTTTTTATCTTCACCATACCATCCTCAATCAAACGGTCAGGTCAAAGTTGTCAACAAGATCATAAAACACGGTCTCAAAGTCTGACTTGATGCTGTAAAAAGGACGTGGCCCTAAGAACTACCACATGTTTTATGGGCTTATCGAACGACGGAAAGATCGTCTACTGGTGAAACTCCATTTTCTTTAACTTATGGGTCGGAAGCCGTCATCCCTGTGTAACTCGGTGCACCAACTTACTGAATTCAGAATTACACTGAAGAGTCTAACTCGGAAAATATGAGAGCTAATCTCGACTTAATTGATGAACTTCGTACTCGTGTCGAACTCAAAAATGCTGCTTACAAAAATGAGTGAGAAGTACGTGAATTCAAAATTCAAACCACGTATGTTCCGAGTTGGAGATCTGGTACTCAAGCGAATCACGGGACCCGACCCATGACCTTTGAAACTGAAATGGGAAGGACCTTTTGAAATAGTTCAAGTACTGCCTCACGATGGATATCGAATTAAATATCCCAATGGAACTCCACATTAATTCCTTGGAATGTCGTGTTCCTCAAGAAGTTCTATCAGTGACCCGCTGGAAATCATGTAACATGTCTTCCTTTTGGTGAACTATCTTTTTTGCCTTTTGATGAATGAAGACATCTTTTTGATATAACAAAGTTCAATGCTTTATCACTAGAAACTCGAGTAACGAAAAGAGAAAACTCGATACGAGTAAACATGATTACACTTGGTTAAGCTGATGCCTTATAAAACATCCAAATCCCACGATTGATTTGGTCGGCTTGAAGCTTGTCTTTTTGTCAAATCCGCAAAAATGATTTGACAGGCCCCAATGACAGTCGAGTACACTTGATTCGGTTGGGGCCTTTCTTTAATCGAACCATGAAGAAGTTCGGTGACCCTTTTTAACTTAGACACAACGCGGACAGTGTCAAGTTTTGCAAATTTTTAAACAGTTTGCAAATTGGTTTCTTTTATCACCGAATTCGTTGCAAGATCAAGTTATACTCAGAAATGATTTTCTTAAAGATTACACAACTCGGTTTTAAACTTAACTCTTTTAATTCTTTTTACAGAATTACTTCATCATAATAAATTTAACATGTTAATTTCGAGTGGAGGTATTATGTTTATAATTCTTTTGAGTTCATTACACTTGGTCTTGAAAATTGCTAAATGAAAATACCAAAAAGGACAACTTATAAACAAAACAAAAACAGTTGTTCAATTCATCATAAAGACATTCGAGAAATACATCATTAAATTTAGCCTACTAAGGACATCAGAATAATGATGCCCCGATTCAATAAAACAAACTTGAAAATACAAAAAGAAAAAATTTATCAAACATCATCATCTTTCCTCTCTTCATCACCTCGGCTAGAACCGCTGCTCTCTCCAACTTCCGAATTTGCCGAGTTCAACACATGATCATGGAGCCTTTCAAGCACAACCATTTTTTTCCCTCGTCGTCGCTTCAATGGCCGCATCAAAAACTGGGACGAACTCATGCCGAGGATCTGTTGGTTCAACCTGAACTTTATCCACCTCCGAGATTGTCTGGATTTCACCAACTGCATCATCCTTGTTTTTAGCTTTCTCCTCGAAGTAAGTGGTAACTGCTTTTTGGTTTTGTTCCGGAGTCATGTCATCAAAGTTTTGCTCGATGACGACATCGACAAAAGTTTCGATATAGAGATCAACCAGTTCTTTCTTCTTCTCTTTCTCACCTTCGAGTATCATGTTAACATAAGCCCGACGAAGGAGAGCTTCATGTTCCTTGCTGAGAGGAGGAAGATTCATTTTCTTAGTGAAATCCTCAGCTCGGCCAAGCATATTGGCATAAAATTCTCGCTCATCGTCATCGGCTTCAACATGCATGCCCTTGATCTCCATATCGAAATTATATTTCTCCAGTTCATGAAGAAGAAAAATCCGAAGTTCGTCGATGTCGTAAAACCCGGCGCTGCATCGTGCAATCACCCATCGAGGTTGATGCACGTATTCATCTCAATCTTCAAGTCGGGACCAGCATTTTCTCTTCAGTTCCGACATCAACAGCCACTTCGGCCTGCTTCTCATCTGGTTGTTCTTCAACAACTGTAGTAGCATCCTTACTAGCCTGCAGACCGACATCGTACATAGAATCGCCATAAGATGTCTTTTCCTTCTCAAGTCTCACCACTTCAGCTTGGTGAGCCTCGCAAGCTCAGATCAAAAGATCTTGAATCTCAAAGCGATTGCGACGAGTCTTCTGGTGTTCAATTCTTTCCTTCAGCAATTTTTCATCGACCTCCTCGACTTTAGCTTCAGGCGTCTTGTTGTGCTGCTCGGCAAAAGCAAGTTGACTCCTCAATTCGTCGACCTCAGTTTTCAAGCTCTTATTTTTGTCAGTTAAAGTTGCAATTTCCCTCTGTGCAACCTCAATTTGTGTATCCCGGTCGACGAGCTTTTCCTTCAAAATGGCCTCCAACTTGGCCGCCTCTTCTTGCAAGGACGCAATTGTTCTGTCCCTTAGGGCAACAGTATAACTTTTCTCCTCCAACTGCGCGGCAATTCGTCGGTGATCATCCTCAGCCACAATTAAGCTCACTAGCGCCCTGTCCATGCACGCTTTGGCATAGCTCATTCTCTGAACACTTGACAGAGAGGGTACACCGACCTCCGACCTAGGGTCCCACACTATCAACGGAGAGCAGCATTCAACGCATTCTCAGGCACTGAAGTCTTTGCCGAGATTCGAGATGTTTTTATCGACTGGAAAGTAGTAAACCAGTCTTCTACTACTCCTTGCAGAAGATTCAAATTCTTCACCTTTTCATCATCCAATGACATAAAGGATTTTTCAAACACCGGAGACTCATCATTTTACTTGCCCTTATCAAGTCGGGCAGTGTCATGTTTCTTCTTTGTCCTTTCCTCCTCCGCCACAGGAGTCTCCTCAGCAGATATCTTTCTCAATTTTCTCTTCTTCTTCTTCGGTTGAGTGGTTTCCAGAGATAGGAGATATGGTTGTGATTCATTCGAAACTTCAGTTCAGGCTTGGTCTGACATAGCACGTCCCAACTGCAACCTAAGTGGCATCCAAATTTATAACTTCTTTGTTCGGTTCAGGGCCTCCCGAGATCACAACCGGTGTCGCACTAGTCCAGACTCCAAAAGGCCTTGATCCTGCGGTTTTCTTTATCAACGCCCTTGCCAAACTTCTCCTCGTCATGTTAGACAACCTTTGAGAGCAACTTTTAACGACTTTGCTGTGTAGTTCCTTATTCGGAGATCAACGTCGATATTCCTTTGCTTCCTCTACTGTTTTGAACCCACAAAATCCGAGCAGGGTATAATATACTGCAATCACGAAATTATTACATCAGCCTAGAACATTTTATATTGCTCAACTCAGACGCACGACAAACACAATTCAACATTCTAAAGAGTATATTATTTCACAAATGGAGTAAATGTTGAATCAAACACTCCCGGAGATAAGCCATAGGACTCAAGTCTCTGGTCCGTGACTAAGCCTTTATGACTCCGCAGTTCTTCTTTCATCTTGAATAATGTAAGTGCTGAAGATTGGCAGTAAATCGATGAACCTTCTGATATTTGCAGAGTCCAGAAATTTACGGAAGTATTTAAGGGAAGTTTATTTTTGGTATGAATAAGTTTTAATTTTAATTAAGTCCAAAGGACTGATTATTAATTTTATTATTTTGGCAGGACTCTGGGATTGAGGTGGAGATACACTTTCCATAATCTAAAGAGAATGAGGATCGCGAGATTCACCTTCCATAATCGAAGAAGAAAAAGTTCAAGAGATTTTCATTCCTTATCTGCGTTTGTCTTGGATGAGAAGACTTTCCAAAGGGTGCTAAAGATAAAAGGCGGACGAGACCAGAGTTGAGGAGCACTTTTGAAATATGAATTTGTTGAGTTGGATATTTTTTCTTTCCTTGAGTGAAAAAGAGTGATATTCAGAACACTTTGTAAAAGAACGTCCGGAGGTTCGTTCTTATAGTTTCGAGGGATTCGAACTAAAAAATCCACAAGAGCGTTGTGGTTGGATAAGTAGTTGTGTGAATCTTTATTCAAGTAGAGTATAGAGAGAGTCTACACTGTAAACCCTTGGATGATGTATGAGTTGTTCACATTAATGAAAGAGATCTGAAGGGAGAGTGGGACGCTCTCCTGAAGGTTCAATTTTCAGTGAAAAACTGCTTCCGCAATTCATTGAATCTTCATTACTGTATGTCTATTCGATTTACGTGCAACTCTGGATACTTGGTGTAACACCCCGCTTATCAGAGTCAATTTTTCGCATCTTCTTATTTTGAAAATACTTAAATTTTTCAAAATCTTCTTAACTTAGCTCGGGATGCTACTAAAACTTATCTTCTTTAAAATCTGTCTTCTCAAAACTTGGTCTAACAACTGGTTAGATATAATACAACAGATTTTAATTATCAAACATGTATGAAAACTGAACCTGATAAATCTTTGAACTTTAAAAATATTATCACACATGTTCAATATCTGAAAGACGTAGCAGAAATCTTATAAGCATGGTATAATATAAACCGAAACCTTATTAAAAGTCCATAATATAACAAATGAACCAAATCCTCGATCCACACCACCATAGCTGATCTCACACCTCTTCACTGACCCTGTTACCTGAAAATGATAATAGTGGGGTGTGAGTATTAATCCACTGTACTCCGTAAAAACCCATACTAAAGTAAACAGTAATTATAATATCAATATCATGATCTTTGGTATATATCTGAGCTTAATCTCTCGGTATCTGACCGGTAACTTTAACTTAAACTTTGCAACTACCGGTAACTTGGGTCGTTTCTCACGTGATCACATTCTGGGGGTTGCCTCCCTCAGAACCCAGTCTCGACTGGGTGAGCTTAATTCTTTGCTTAACTTTAGGATGGCATATTAAGGCCTTGGCCTCCACCCTAAACTTAAAACTTTATACATACTTCAAACATGGTAATAGCTATTACACTCAATGTAATACCCAGTCTGGGTCCTAACCTTTCTTTCTTGAAAACTTTTGAAAACTGTAAGTGCTGTACTGGTAGCTGTATCTGCAACTACATAAAAATATAAACAAATTTACTAAGTACTATGCTCATAATATTCTCAATAGGATGTTGAGATTCTTAACTTTAACTGATAACTTATCCGAATCTTAAATATAATTTCGGCTATAGCTCAAATGAACATTAATTCATTGAACATCTTAAATTCTTAATCTTTTACTTAATACCAAACTTAAATCATATGAATCGTGATTTTGAAACTTAGATGTTAGTATAAACTCATATACCATGTAATGACTTAAAAGTGAAAATAAACTAAATTCCACATACATAAATTCATGTTTCAAACCCCAACTTAAACTTTCTTAGAAATAAAAATGGTAACTTAAAACTCATCAAAACCATATTATAATATCAATATACTTTTCTTGAAACAATTCATAGAATTGTCTTCTTAACACATTCAACTAAAACTCAATCAATACTCATATAAATCATGTCTTTAAAATCATTAACTTATTCTCATATAACTTATAAGTGAAAAATAACTCAGCATATTCAACTTATACCAACATCAAATACATGATTTATAAACTATTGAACTTGTCTTAAACTTACTTGGTAATGAAAAGTATAACTTAATTCTCATATCATCATAACATCAAATCATAACACTTAATTCATGATATTAAAAACATTAAACAATTTATATAAAATTGTACTCTCAACATATTAAACTAAAACTTTATCACTTTACTCATCACTTAATAGTATGAGAAATTTCATATCAATTACTCTTGAAACTTTACCATGAAATACATAATATATGCCATCTAATCATAATAACACATTCAATTCTCAACTTAATATCATGAAATTCACTTTGCATGCTAACTTCAAAATCCTTATCTAAAATTATAACATGTCAAATAACTCAATTCTTGTTCATAAATACTCCTCATCTACACAAGAATTACTCATTATTACTATAAGAATTTACATTCTAACATGTAATGAAGGTGATAACATCACATATTAACTTAACATGTAAATTCTATTCATTCTCAACTTAAACTCAATCCAATAATATGCTCAATCTATATAACTTAAACAACTTAATTCTTATTCTCATTATTACACATAACTTAAACTCATTGAATTCATAAACTCCATTATAATTTCAACTTCATATTTATCAACATATATGCTAATAACTACTTAACTCATATAAAACATGAAGTTAAGATAAATAATTACCTCCTTCTTGAAAACTTGAACTTGAAAACATGCTAGAACTTGAACTTGAAAACTTTGATTCTTCACTTCAAAATTACCTAACTTTACTATCATTTCTACCACTGAAACTCTCAAATAAACTTATATAACTTTGTAATATTTCTTTGGTGTAAAAATTCAGATTTTTTAGCCTCTATTTATAGGCAAAAACTTGAAATAAATAATAGTGAAGTGAAGAAATTAACAAATTAGACAATTTAAACTTATAGAAATTAATCAACATAAATATATCCTTACCTAACTTGAAATTATCAGCCATACTTATTTTATTGCACAAAATGAACTATGGTTGGCACCAAAATCAATTTCTCAAAAATCTGAAATTTTTGTCGGTCACACGACTAGTGTGACTTGTCACACGACCAGTGTGACTAAACACGACCAGTGTGACATATGTCACACGACTCGTGTGACATCACACGACCAGTGTGACTTATGTCACACGACACGTGTGAAAAAGCTGAGGCCAAACTTACTGTCGGTGCTGATACACACGACTCGTGTAACTTCCCACACTGATGGTGTTATATACTTAAGCTTTGCTTTAGTGGATATTACACTTGTTATTTCTTGATGAATGAGAATTATGTTTGGTTAAATAAGTTCCACGTTCTGTTGTTTTGCATGTAGATAAGTGGGTCGTCATCGGGCGTACCGAAGATCATTATATCAGTCACTTGCGAAACAAGAATCATTGGTTCACAACCTAGATGGAATTGAACAACCCATCGAGAATGGTTGTAGTGTCAACCGTACGGTTTGTCTTGACCGATTAGTTGCACTAGTA
>CACSLK010000385.1:3975-21380 GCA_902706635.1 Striga hermonthica
TATATGTTATCCACATCAAATAATGGTGTCGTGTTCAAAAACAAGTCTTTCCGGAGACGTTGCTTACATTTTCGTATTTGCCCCTATTTACACTTATTTTCCTCGACTTTCTTAAACGTGTACCATTTTTCTGTAAAATACGATGGGGCGATAAATATATGTTATCCACATCAAATAATTGTGCCGTGTTCAAAAACAAGTCTTTCTAGAGACGTTGCTTACTTTTTCGTACTTGCCCCCATTTACCCTTATTTTCCTCGACTTTCTTAAACGTGTAAAACATTGTTTCAAAACATGATGGGGCGATAAATATATGTTTTCCACATCAAATAATAGTGTCGTGTTCGAAAACAAGTCTTTACGGAGACGTTGCTTACATTTTCGTACTTGCCCATATTTACCCTTATTTTCCTCGACTTTCTTAAACGTGTACTATTTTGCTTCAAAATACGATGGGGCGATAAATATATGTTATCCACATAAAATAATGGTGTCGTGTTCGAAAACAATTCTATCCGGAGACGTTGCTTACATTTTCGTACTTGCTTAAGCTTGTACCATTTTGGTTCAAAACACGATGGGGTGATAAATATATGTTATCCACATCAAATAATGGTGTCGTGTTCGAAAACAAGTCTTTCAGGAGACGTTGCTTACATTTTCGTACTTGTCCATGTTTACCCTTATTTTCCTCGTCTTTCTTAAATGTGTACCTGTAATACCCCGTTTTATCGTGGATTAATTGGGAATAAATATTGATTATTGTTATTATTAATTTTCTTATTTATTATTATTATTATTATTATTATTATTATTAAATGCCAAATTGCTATTATTTGTTGTTATTAAAAATATTACTATTCCCAATATTAATTGTCTAATTGTTATATTATAATAAAAATGTGTTATATATATATTTTGGTCCGATTTATTTTAGTAAGTCGTGCGATTTTAACCGAGCCCAGAAATCCGCGTTAGAACCGAGCTTTTGACCCGATGAACCGAATTTTTGACCCGGTCCGGTTTTCATCCCTCACGTGCGTGTGTGTGCGTGTGGAATTTTCTTGCAAAACAAGAAAATAAAACCTAATTATCTAACGTATATATATATATATATATGTATATATGTATATATATATATATACGCACCTTCAGCACAATTTCGCAGCCAAACCCGCAGCCTTTGATCGTCTTCTTCCTCTCGCAAGCTCCATCTCATCACCGAACCTTCTTCCTCCTGCGATCATCAGCGACCTGCCATCATCATCGTGCAACGATCATCGTCGACCATCACTTGCAGGTCTTTGCCGATCGTCTTCCTCACGAAGCTCCCAGGCCGTCCCCCCTCATCGTACAACTTCGGCTTTCGGGACCCGTCGAGTTCCGTCGAATAGCCTATCGTGATCGTCGAGTTCCGTCGGGTTCCGTCGGAGCGTTAAACGAAGCCGACGAGTTCCGGACGCCGAGCCGCCATTGTCGCCACCTTCACCCGCGTTCTTTCCAAAACGCAGCAACCGTGCACCGCCGTACATCCCGTCGACCCACTCCGGCGACCAGCAGCCTTCCGTCGAGCCCTTCGGTCGCTGCCCCTTGTCCCGACGAGACACGTTGAGACGTCGAGTTCGTTTGTTATTCCTTTGTTCGTTCTTCGTAGCCCCGTCCCGAGAATGGTACCCGAGTTAACCCCTCGACTTAATTATCTAGTTCGTGTTTATGTGTTAGTACTCGTATGTGTGTTACGTTGCTGATCGTATGATATTCGAATTAATTACGTGCGTTCGGAATGCTTTCGTGTGTAATTAGGATATATTGTTAATATTGGGTATCAAAGTGATTGCCGTCACTTTGAAAACTTGTCGAGCTGAGGTTAACTTAGTATATTATGTGAAAGTGTTGTGGATTATTGGACTTAGGATCGTCCTTGACGCATTTGGCCTCGCGTCGTTTCGATGTGTATTGAATTAAATATGAATTTTTTAAAAAATGGGTTGCAGGCGGTTTTTGTTAAAATCACTATAAATCGAGTGTTTATCCAAAAATTCTGATTTTTGGATATGTTGTAAAGTTGCAATTGTAGTACTTGTGATTAAATTTGAGAATTTTATATGGCATGTAGCCTTGTCAAAACTCGAAAACTAATTCTGGGCTGTTTCGTAATAAATTCATATAAAAATCGAGTTCCTGTCCGATTTTGCTAATTTTTGATTATGTTGTTTTTCTCCAGATTATATTGCTGCTGTAAAAATTTGAAATTTAAATTCGAGCAGTAGCTATTTTAAATGATTTAATTTGATTTCTGGTCAGATTTTGAGTAAATTATTTAAAATAGTTAGGAGCATGTTAAATGGTTTCCCTTTGGTGAAAATATGTATTTTTCAGCCCTTAACACTCTGTAAAAATTTGAATTGAAATAACCAAGTCCAACTCCCCTTAGCCCTATTCTTATAAAATTCGAACTAGCCTTTTTTTAACCGTTTTGACCCGTTTTGTGTCGAACATTTATTGCCTGCTTTTATGTGATCTATTAATTGATTTGGTAATTAATTGGTGAGTCTAGGAGTCGTCCTAATATTCCAACTCCACAACTTCCACGGTTCCTTAGTCGATGTTATTCGACTAAGTATAATTCTCGTTATATGTGCAAGAGTCGAGATAGTTGCTTATGGGACTGTCTTGACTTATGTAGGTGTCTGAAGAGCAGTGTCTCGACCACCTACGACCTTCTGACTAATTGCTTTATCAACCGATACCAGGTGGGTTGTAATCGTAAAATTTTCTATGCCTTAATTAATTGTTTTTGTTGTTGTATGATCAAAGTATGCATGTGAACCATGTAGCCTTCGATGTGAGCTATATTGGCCGTCGAACGGTTATCCCCGTAGCTATAGAACGTACCATCGGGTAGTCTCCTTTATTATTGTTGACAGTCAGGGCGTGAGCCTTGGCTGGTGATCCTCGTAGGTAAGGCCAAGGCGTGAGTTTTGGCATTCGGGGTGGATTATTGCTCCTGCTGGCCGGGCACTCGTTATAAGGCCTTCGAGGAAGGCGTTCGGTATATAGCTAGGCAGTAGTCTATTGTTATAGGTGTGCACATGAGACCATTATTGATTATTGATAGGAGATGGGACAGTTATTGATTCGTATACATGCTGCGACCATACTTATATTGTTTTCATGATTATTGAGACTAATTATGGCATAGCGGTGAGCACCTTGACTTTCCTATTGTGCTCATCCCCACCTGCTCTTCATGGATGCAGGTTAGTTTATGCGGCACGACGGAAGGGATGCGAGTGGTGGTCTTTAACTTGAATAAATGCTTCCGCTTTGAACTGAACTTTGATATTATTGCATTATTATTGATTATTGTTTTCTAGTATTGGAATATTGGAACATTGATAGGGATTATTTCCCTAGATCATTATTGGATTATTATTTCCCTAGATCATTATTGGGACATTATTATTGATGATGAATATTGATTATTGTTTTGAAAAAGAGTAGCGCCTCAAATATTATTTTTAAAATAAATTTCAAAAAATTTATTCTGATTTTTGGTAAATAAAAGTGGGGCGTTACAGTTTGGTATCAGAGCCAGCCCATGTGCCAGCGGTGACCGCTGGGCCCACAAGGGGGTGGGGGGTGGATGATGCAGCGCATCCCACATCGGGTTTGAAAGGAAACGAAGTAGGCCTTATATGAGGATGTAGATACCTTCACTAGTAAGACGTGTTTTGGTGGTTGTGGATTGAAGCTCAGCCAAGAACAAAGCCGTGCGGGTGGCGGAAGTAGCCCAAAGCGGACAATATCTTACTAGGGTCTGCACCAGTTTGGTATCAGAGCCAGTCTGCGTTTCTATAGACTGGTTAATGTGAATTATTTGATTATGTGAATGTACCTTAAGTTATGACCACTCGCTCTCGTCGTGCCACGCCAGCTCAGGTATGTGTACCTGAATGACTATGAGATTATTGCATATTGATTGATTATTGATTATTTAAATGAAATCGGGGTTAGGACTGATCCACCTTTAAATGCGAACTCTAGTGTTGAACTCTAGACTTCTTTTATTATTGTGCTAAACTGTTCGACCCATTTTCAATGTAGAACTATGGCTCGTCGTAATGCTCACAACCAGCAGCCTTCTCCATCTCCACCCCCATCTTCCCTCACCAGCAGGCTCCTAATCCGGCTGGGGCTCATCTCAACATTGTGATTCAGTTTCGCCAGTTGACCCCACCGACTTTCACCGGGGTCGAAGGGCCCAAAGCAGTGGCGGAGTGGATCGGTCAGTTGGAGCAGAATTTCGATTTGCTGCAGTGCACCGACGCCCAGAAAGTCGTCTGTGGCCGCTATATGCTGAAGGGCGATGCCGCCCTATGGTGGTCCAGCTATTGGAGGTTGAGGCAGACGGAGTTTAATGCTCTGACTTGGGACCGTATGAAGGAGGTGATCATGGAGAAGTATTATCCTCAGAGTTATCGCATGAGGATGGAACGCGCTTTCTGGGATCTTACTCAGGGGACTGGTACCGTTGAGGAGTACGATCGGGAGTTCAACCGCATGAGCGCCTTTGCTCCACATATGGTGGACAATGATCTGAAGAAGGCCCACAAGTTCCGAGATGGACTAAACCGAACTCTCCGTATGCATGTTGCCAGCCAAGGAAATCTTTCCTTTGATGAAACTGTTATTCGAGCCACCCAGCTTGAGAGTTATCAGACTCTCGATGCCTCCGTCCCTTCTGCTCAGCTGGTTCAGCCTATTTCTTCTGCGCTGCTTGGCTCTAGTTCGGGCAAGAGAAAGTTTGATTCCGGCCAGGATAACCGGAAGGGAAAGCGTGGAGCACCAGACCGCCGTGACGTTCCACCAGTCGCTCAGGGTCAGAACCCGAGATGCCCTAAATGTGGCCGCTATCACCGCGGAGATTGTTGTTATGTCTAGAAGGTCTGTTTCAACTGCATGAAGCCCGGTCACCTCTTCAGCAACTGCACCGAGCCCCCGAGACAACAGCATTACCAGCAGCCCTATCAGCAGCAGCTTCCTCCTCCACCTTACCAGCAGCAGCAGCAGCACAGACAGCCCCCACCACACCAGCAGAGGACTGGGGGTCAGGCTCGTGTCTATACCATTGCTCACGACGAGGCGACTAACAATGCAGGTACTATGTCTGGCATGATCTCCTTATCTAATGTGCCTATCTTTGCGTTATGTGACACTGGTGCTACCCACTCCTTTATCTCTTCTCGTTGCTTGGAGGCTTTGTCCATTAGTAATGTGTGCCCTTGTGACCCTCTCGAGGTTAGTCTAGCCTCGGGAAAGATTATTATCTCTGATTCTTTGATTCGTGGTCTTCAAGTTAGTATTGGTGGGCGTGTTTTGGAGGCCGATTGCTATGTTATTGAAATGTGGGACTTCGATGTGATTTTGGGCATGGACTGGCTCACTCGTTATCGAGCCGACATCCGGTGCCAGGAGCGCGAAGTCACTCTCTTCCTCATTTCCGATCAGCCTGTTATTTTCTATAGGGCAAAATCGAGGACCGTGCCTCGAGTTATCTCTTCTATGCAAGCTAGGAAGAGTATTTCTAAGGGTAGCTGTCAAGGCTATCTAGTTTCTATGGTATCCGAGGACGATTCTGAGAGGACCCCGGAGAGAGTCTCTATCGTCTGCGAGTATCTCGACGTCTTTCCTGATGAGTTGCCCGGAGGACCGCCCGACCGTCAAGTGGAGTTTACCATTGATCTAGTACCAGGAGCCGGCCCTGTTTCTAAGGCCCCTTACCGTATGGCGCCAAAGGAGCTTCACGAGCTCAAGGACCAGATCCAGGAGTTGCTCAATCTTGGCTTCATTCGTCCGAGTGCCTCTCCGTGGGGAGCACCCGTCCTATTCGTGAAGAAGAAAGACGGATCGATGCGCATGTGTATTGACTATCAGGAGTTGAATGCCCTTACAGTCAAGAACAAGTATCCCCTTCCTCGCATCGAGGACCTTTTTGACCAGCTGAGGGGAGCCAGCGTCTTTTCGAAGATTGACTTGCGTTCTGGCTATCATCAGCTGAAGATCCGTGAGTCTGATATTTCTAACACTGCCTTTCGTACCTGATATGGCCATTATGAGTTCGTGGTTATGCCATTTTGACTTAGCAATGCCCCGGCCGTGTTTATGGACCTTATGAATAGGGTCTTTCATCCCTTCCTGCACCAGTTTGTTATCGTGTTCATCGACGACATCCTGGTATATTCCCGAGACATCGACCAGCACAAGGAGCATCTGAGGATTGTGCTGGAGACCCTTCGCCGCGAAAAGCTGTATGCTAAGTTCTCGAAGTGCGAGTTTTGGCTGGATCATATGGCATTCCTTGGCCACATTGTGACATCGAGAGGCATTGAGGTGGATCCCAACAAGATCGAGGCAGTGAGTAAATGGGATACGCCAAGTAGTGCAGCTAATGTTCGTAGTTTCCTGGGGTTAGCAGGATACTACCGGAGGTTTATCGAGGGCTTCTCGAAGATAGCCCAACCACTAACCAACCTTACGAAGGAGGCCGTGAGGTTCGAATGGAGTCCTAGGTGTGAGGAGAGTTTCCAGGAGTTGAAGAGGAGACTCACTACCACGCCCGTTCTATCCATTCCCGACCCTACTTTGGAGTTCACCATCTATAGTGATGCTTCGAAGATGGGTTTGGGATGTGTTCTTATGCAGCAGGAGAGTCGTAGCGTATGCTTCGAGGCAGCTGAAGCCTCACGAGCAGAACTACCCCACTCAGGATCTCGAGTTAGCTGCAGTTGTTCACGCCTTGAAGATTTGGCGGCACTACCTCTATGGAGGCAAGTGTGAGATTTTCACCGACCACAAGAGCCTAAAGTACATTTTCACTCAGAGGGAGCTGAATATGCGGCAGCGTAGGTGGTTGGAACTGGTCAAGGACTACGATTGCACGATTAGCTACCATCCTGGGAAAGCTAACGTGGTAGCCGATGCCCTTAGTCGAAGGAGTTATGGCCAGTTGGCTTGTCTATTAACTGAGCAGGATGTCCTTCTTCAGGAATTCGAGTGGCTACAGCTTGAGGTAGTGGAACCACTTTCGACAGCCAGGGGTGTGTTGACTACTTTGGTTGTAGGACCGACCCTTCGTGAGAGGATAGTCGCCCAGCAACCGAATGATCGCTTCCTTCGCCGGATGAAGGAGTTGTCGGAAGCCGGTAGAGTCGGAGGATTCGCAATTGCATCTGATGGAGCATTAGTCTTCGAGGGTAGACTATGTGTTCCGAAGGTGTGGGAGCTGCGAAAGGAGATCTTGAGAGAGGCTCATAGTGCCCCATACACCATCCATCCTGGTAGCTCGAAGATGTATATGGACTTGAGGAAGTCGTTTTGGTGGCGAGGCATGAAGAATCAAGTGGCGAGGTTCGTAAATGGGTGTCTGGTGTGTCAGCGAGTGAAGGCTGAGCATCAGAAACCGAGAGGGAAGTTGCAGCCACTTGAGGTCCCCTTGTGGAAGTGGGAGTGCATCACCATGGATTTCTTGGTAGGATTGCCGAGGTCGAGGGCCGGGCATGATTCCATTTGGGTGATTGTGGATCGCCTTACCAATTCTGCTCACTTTCTGCCAGTCCGGACGACTATGACGGCTAGTCAGTATGCCGAGTTGTTCGTGGATGATATTGTCAAACTTCATGGGGTCCTTGTTGAGATCGTGTCCGATCGAGACGCGAAGTTCACTAGTCAGTTCTGGAGAACTCTGCACCGGGCCGTAGGGACGAGGCTGGAGTTCAGTACAGCTTTTCATCCTCAGACGGATGGTCAGTCGGAGCGGACGATCCAGTACTTAGAGGACATATTGAGGGCTGTGGTCTTGGACCGTAGCCTGACTTGGGAGAGTGACTTGCTTTTGGTCGAGCTGACTTACAACAATAGTTACCACTCCTCGATCAAGATGGCCCCATTCGAGGCTTTGTATGGACGTAAGGTCCGAACACCCTTGTACTGGGATGAGGTCGGGGAGAGGAAGATTATGGGCTCGGAGTTTATTCTTAGGGCCGCAGAGACAGTTGAGGCTATCCGGAAGCATATCCGGTCAGCCCAAGAGAGGCAGAAGGTCTATGCCGATCGAAAGAGGGGTGAGCACGAGTATGCCGTTGGTGATCATGTATTCCTGAAGGTTTCGCCTATAAAGGGCGTGATTCACTTCGGGAAGAAGGGGAAGCTCAAACCGCGTTATATTGGGCCATTCGAGATCCTTGCCTGAGTCGAGAACTTGGCTTATCGGCTGGCTTTACCACCTAGCTTGTCGGGAGTGCACGACGTGTTTTACGTCTCCATGTTGCGGAGATACGTGCATGATCCCACTCACGTGGTGGACTTCGGCGAACTGCAGGTTGAGCGAGACCTTACCTACGAGGAGGTACCGGTAGCTATTTTGGACCAGAAGGTCCATTAGTTGAGGAACCGGGCAGTGAGCTTGGTGAAGGTGCTTTGGAGCCGACATGGCGAGTCGGAGGTGACTTGGAGAAAGGAGGCCGTGCTTCGGAGGCGGTACCCGAACTTTGAGTTTTGAGTTCCCTTGTATTTTCTTTCGCTTTCTAGATTTTCATTTTCGAATTCTGAGGACTGAATTCTTTGTAAGGTGGATAGACTGTAATACCCCGTTTTATCGTGGATTAATTGGGAATAAATATTGATTATTGTTATTATTAATTTCCTTATTAATTATTATTATTATTATTATTATTATTATTATTATTATTATTATTATTATTATTATTATTATTATTATTATTAAATGCCAAATTGCTATTATTTGTTGTTATTAGAAATATTACTGTGCCCAATATTAATTGTCTAATTGTTATATTATAATAAAAATGTGTTATATATATATATATATTTTGGTCCGGTTTTATTTTAATAAGTCGTGCGATTTTAACCGAGCCCAGAAAGCCGCGTTAGAACCGAGCTTTCGACCCGATGAACCGAATTTTTGACCCGGTCCGATTTTCCTCCCTCACGTGCGTGTGTGTGCGTGTGGAATTTTCTTGCAAAACAAGAAAATAAAACCTAATTATCTAAGGTATATATATGTATATATGTATATATATATACGCAAGCACAATTTCGCAGCCAAACCCGCAGCCTTTGATCGTCTTCTTCCTCTCGCAAGCTCCATCTCATCACCGAACCTTCTTCCTCCTGCGATCATCAGCGACCCGCCATCATAATCGTGCAACGATCATCGTCGACCATCACTTGCAGGTCTTCGCCGATCGTCTTCCTCACGAAGCTCCCAGGCCGTCCCCCCTCATCGTACAACTTCGGCTTTCGGGACCCCTCGAGTTCCGTCGAAGAGCCTATCGAGATCGTCGAGTTCCGTCGGGTTCCGTCGGAGCGTTAAACGAGGCCGACGAGTTCCGGACGCTGAGCCGCCATTTCGCCACCTTCACCCGCGTTCTTTCCAAAACGCAGCAACCGTGCGCCGTCGTACATCCCATCGACCCACTCCGGCGACCAGCAGCCTCCCGTCGAGCTGAGGCACGTTGAGACGTCGAGTTCGTTTGTTATTCCGTTGTTCGTTCTTCGTAGCCCCGTCCCGAGAATGGTACCCGAGTTAACCCCTCGACTTAATTATTTAGTTCGTGTTTATGTGTTAGTACTCGTATTGCTGATCGTATGATATTTGAATTAATTACGTGCGTTCGGAATGCTTTCATGTGTAATTAGGATATATTGTTAATATTGGGTATCAAAGTGATTGCCGTCACTTTGAAAACTTGTCGAGCTGAGGTTAACGTAGTATTTTATGTGGAAGTGCTGTGGATTATTGGACTTAGGATCGTCCTTGACGCAACGGCTTTGGCCTCGCGTCGTTTCGATGTGTATTGAATTAAATATGATTTTTTGAAAAAACGGGCTGCAGCCGGTTTTTGTTAAAATCACTATTAATCGTGTGTTTATTCAAAAATTCTGATTTTTGGATATGTTGTAATGTTGCAATTGTAGTACTTGTGATTAAAATTTAAGAATTTTATATGGCCTGTAGCCTTGTCAAAACTCGAAAACTAATTCCGGGCTGTTACGTAATAAATTCATATAAAAATCGAGTTCCTGTCCGATTTTGCTAATTTTTGAATATGTTGTTTTTCTCCAGATTATATTGCTGCTGTAAAAATTTGAAATTTAAATTCGAGCAGTAGCTATTTTAAATGATTTAATTTGATTTCTGGTCATATTTTGAGTAAATTATTTAAAATAGTTAGGAGCATGTTAAATGGTTTTCCTTTGGTGAAAATATGTATTTTTCAGCCTTTAACACTCTGTAAAAATTTGAATTGAAATAACCAAGTCCAACTCCCCTTAGCCCTATTCTTATAAAATTCGAACTAGCCTTTTTTTAACCGTTTTGACCCGTTTTGTGTCGAACATTTATTGCCTGCTTTTATGTGATCTATTAATTGATTTGGTAATTAATTGGTCAAGTCTAGGAGTCGTCCTAATATTCCAACTCAACAACTTCCACGAGTTCCTTAGTCGATGTTATTCGACTAAGTATAATTCTCGTTATCTGTGCAAGAGTCGAGAAAGTTGCTTATGGGACTGTCTTGACTTATGTAGGTGTCTGAAGAGCAGTGTCTCGACCACCTACGACTTTCTGACTAATTTCTTTATCAACCGATACCAGGTGGGTTGTAATCGTAAAATTTTCTATGCCTTAATTTATTGTTTTTGTTGTTGTATGATCAAAGTATGCATGTGAACCATGTAGCCTTCGATGTGAGCTATATTGGCCGTCGAACGGTTATCCCCGTAGCTATAGAACGTACCTTCGGGTAGTCTCCTTTATTATTGTTGACAGTCAGGGCGTGAGCCTTGGCTGGTGATCCTCGTATGTAAGGCCAAGGCGTGAGTTTTGGCATTCGGGGTGGATTATTGCTCCTGCTGGCCGGGCACTCGTTGTAAGGCCTTCGAGGAAGGCGTTCGGTATATAGCTCGGCAGTAGTCTATTGTTATAAGTGTGCACATGAGACCATTATTGATTATTGATAGGAGATGAAACGGTTATTGATTCGTATGCATGCTGCGACCATACTTACATTGTTTTCATGATTATTGAGACTAATTATGGCATAGCGGTGAGCACCTCGACTTTTCTATTGTGCTCATCCCCACCTGCTCTTCATGGATGCAGGTTAGTTTATGCGGCACGGCGGAAGGGATGCGAGTGGTGGTCTTTAACTTGAATAAATGCTTCCGCTTTGAACTGAACTTTGATATTATTGCATTATTATTGATTATTGTTTTCTAGTATTGGAATATTGGAACATTGATAGGGATTATTTCCCTAGATCATTATTGGATTATTGCATGATTGGGACATTATTATTGATGATGAATATTGATTATTGTTTTGAAAAAGAGTAGCGCCTCAAATATTGTTTTTGAAATAAGCCCCCTACCTACCTAAATATATAGTAAATGCGGGTTTGCCCTCCTTTGCCTTTTCTTTGAGATGAGTTGTCCGAAATTCAACGAAACAGGGGCGAAAGGAATTCCACACACCGACGGTAATGGATACGAGCAGTGGGGCGTTACAGTACCATTTTGCTTCAAAATATGATGGGGAGATAAATCTATGTTATCCACATCAAATAATGGTGTCGTGATTGAAAATAAGTCTTTCCGGAGACGTTGCTTACATTTTCGTACTTGCCCCTATATACCCTTGTTTTCCTCGACTTTCTTAAACGTGTACCATTTTGCTTCAAAACACGATGGGGCGATAAATATATGTTATCCACATCAAATAATGGTGTCGTGTTCGAAAACAAGTCTTTCCGGAGACGTTGCTTATATTTTCGTACTTGCTTAAGCTTGTACCATTTTGCTTCAAAACACGATGGGGCGATACATATATGTTATCCACATCAAATAATGGTGTCGTGTTCAAAAACAAGTCTTTTCAGAGACGTAGCTTACATTTTCGTACTTGCCCTTATTTACCTCGACTTTCTTAAACGTGTACCATTTTGCTTCAAAATACGATGGGGCTATAAATATATGTTATCCACATCAAATAATGGTATCGTGTTCGAAAACAAGTCTTTATGGAGACGTTGCTTACATTTTCGTACTTGCCCCTTTATAGCCTTATTTTTCTCGACTTCCTTAAACGTGAACCATTTTGCTTCAAAACGCGATGGGGCGATAAATATATGTTATCCACATCAAATAATGGTGTCGTGTTCGAAAACAAGTCTTTCCGGAGACGTTGCTTACATATTCGTACTTGCCCCTATTTACCCTTATTTTCCTCGACTTTCTTAAATGTGTACCATTTTGCTTCAAAATACGATGGGGCGATAAATCTATGTTATCCACATCAAATAATGGTTTCGTGTTCGAAAACAAGTCTTTTCGGAGACGTTTCTTACATTTTCGTACTTACCCCTATTTACCCTTGTTTTCCTCGACTTTCTTAAACGTTTACCATTTTGCTTAGAAACACGATGGGGCGATAAATAAATGTTATCCACATCAAATAATGGTGTCGTGTTCGAAAACAAGTCTTTTCGGAGATGTTGCTTACATTTTCGTACTTGCCCCTATTTACCCTTAGTTTCCTCGACTTTCTTAGAAGTATACCATTTTGCTTCAAAATACAATGGGGCGATAAATATAGGTTATCCACATCCAATAATGGTGTCGTGTTCGAAAACAAGTCTTTCCGGAGACGTTGCTTACATTTTCGTACTTGCCCCTATTTACCCTTATTTTTCTCGACTTTCTTAAACGTGTACCATTTTGCTTCAAAACACGATGGGGCGATAAATATATGTTATCCACATAAAATAATGGTGTCGTGTTCGAAAACAATTCTATCCGGAGACGTTGCTTACATTTTCGTACTTACTAAAGCTTGTACCATTTTGGTTCAAAACACGATGGGGTGATAAATATATGTTATCCGCATCAAATAATGGTGTCGTGTTCGAAAACAAGTCTTTTAGGAGAAGTTGCTTACATTTTCGTACTTGTCCATGTTTACCCTTATTTTCCTCGACTTTCTTAAATGTACCATATTGCTTCAAAATACGATGGGGAGATAAATCTATGTTATCCACATCAAATAATGTTGTCGTGTTTGAAAACAAGTCTTTCCGGAGACGTTGCTTACATTTTCGTACTTGCCCCTACTTACCCTTGTTTTCCTCGACTTTCTTAAACGTGTACCATTTTGCTTCAAAACACGATGGGGCGATAAATATATGTTATCCACATCAAATAATGGTGTCGTGTTCGAAAACAAGTCTTTCAGGAGACGTTGCTTACATTTTCGTACTTGTCCATATTTACCCTTATTTTCCTCGACTTTCTTAAATGTGTACCATTTTGCTTAAAAATACGATGGGGAGATAAATCTATGTTATCCACATCAAATAATGGTGTCGTGTTCGAAAACAAGTCTTTTCGGAGACGTTGCTTACATTTTCGTGCTTGCCCCTATTTACCCTTATTTTCCTCGACTTTCTTAAAAGTGTACCATGTTGCTTCAAAATACGATGGGGCAATAAATATAGATTATCCACATCAAATAATGGTGTCGTGTTCGAAAACAAGTCTTTCCAGAGACGTTGCTTACAATTTCGTACTTGCCCCTATTTACCCTTATTTTTATCGACTTTCTTAAACGTGTACCATTTTGCTTCAAAACACGATGGGGCGATAAATATATGTTTTTCACATCAAATAATGGTGTCGTGTTCGAAAACAAGTCTTTCCGAAGATGTTGCTTATATTTTCGTACTTGCTTAAGTTTGTACATTTTTTATTCGAAACACGATAGGGCGATACATATATGTTATCCACATCAAATAATGGTGTCATGTTCAAAAACAAGTCTTTTCAGAGACGTTGCTTACATTTTCGTACTTGCCCTTATTTACCTCGACTTTCTTAAACGTGTACCATTTTGCTTCAAAATACGATGGGGCGATAAATATATGTTATCTACATCAAATAATGGTGTCGTGTTCGAAAACAAGTCTTTCTGGAGACGTTGCTTACATTTTCGTACTTGCCCCTTTATACCCTTATTTTCCTCAACTTCCTTAAACGTGAACTATTTTGCTTCAAAACACGATGGGGCGATAATTATATGTTATCCACATCAAAATAATGGTGTCGTGTTCGAAAACAAGTCTTTCCGGAGACGTTGCTTACATTTTCGTACTTGCCCCTATTTACCCTTATTTTCCTCGACATTCTTAAACGTGTACCATTTTGCTTCAAAACACGATGGGGCGATAAATATATGTTATCCACATCAAATAATGGTGTCGGGTTAAAAAAAAAGTCTTTCCGGAGACGTTGCTTACATTTTTGTACTTGCCCCTATTTACCCTTATTTTTCTCGACTTTCTTAAACGTGTACCATTTTTCTTTAAAATACGATGGGGCGATAAATATATGTTATCCACATCAAATAATTGTGCCGTGTTCGAAAACAAGTCTTTCTGGAGACGTTGCTTACTTTTTCGTACTTGCCCCCATTTACCCATATTTTCCTCGACTTTCTTAAACGTGTACAATTTTGTTTCAAAACACGATGGGGCCATAAATATATGTTTTCCACATCAAATAATGGTGTCGTGTTCGAAAACAAGTCTTTACGGAGACGTTGCTTACATTTTGTGTTGCCCATATTTACCTTATTTTCCTCGACTTTCTTAAACGTGTACCATTTTGCTTCAAAACACGATGGGGCGATAAATATAGGTTATCCACATCAAATAATGGTGTCGTGTTCGAAAATAAGTCTTTCCGAAGACGTTGCTTACATTTTCGTACTTGCCCCTCTTTACCCTTATTTTCCTCGACTTTCTTAAACGTGTACCATTTTGCTTCAAAACACGATGGGACGTTAAATATATGTTATCCACATCAAATAATGGTGTCGTGTTCGAAAACAAGTCTTTCCGGAGACGTTACTTACATTTTCGTACTTGCTTAAGATTGTACCATTTTGCTTCAAAACACGATGGGGCGATACATATATGTTATCCACATCAAATAATGGTGTCGTGTTCGAAAACAAGTCTTTCCGGAGACGTTGCTTACATTTTTGTACTTGCCCCTATTTACCTCGACTTTCTTAAACGTGTACCATTTTGCTTCAAAATACGATGGGGCGATAAATATATGTTATCCACATCAAATAATGGTGTCGTGTTCGAAAACAAGTCTTTCCAGAGATGTTGCTTACATTTTCGTACTTGCCCATTTATACCCTTATTTTCCTCGACATTTCTAAACGTGTACCATTTTGCTTCAAAACACGATGGGGCGATAAATATATGTTATCCACATCACATAATGGTGTCGTGTTCGAAAACAAGTCTTTACGGAGACGTTGCTTATATTTTCGTACTTGCCCTTATTTACCCTTATTTTCCTCGACTTTCTTAAACGTGTACCATTTTGCTTCAAAACACGATGGGGCGATAAATATATGTTATCCACATCAAATAATGGTGTCGTGTAGTAAAACAAGTCTTTCCAGAAACGTTGCTTACATTTTCGTACTTGCCCCTATTTACCCTTATTTTCCTCGACTTTCTTAAACGTGTACCATTTTGCTTCAAAATACGATGGGGCGATAAATATATGTTATCCACATCAAATAATTGTGTCGTGTTTGAAAACAAGTCTTTCTGGAGACGTTGCTTACTTTTTCGTACTTGCCCCTATTTACCCTTCTTTTCCTCGACTTTCTTTAACGAGTACCATTTTGTTTCAAAACACGATGGGGCGATAAATATCTGTTCGCCACATCAAATAATGTTGTCGTGTTCGAAAACAAGTCTTTCCGGCGACATTGCTTACATTTTTGTACTTGCCCCTATTTACCCTTATTTTCCTCGACTTTCTTAAACGTGTACCATTTTGCTTCAAAATAAGATTGGGCGATAAATATACGTTATCCACATCAAATAATGGAGTCGTGTTCGTATTTTCAGTATAATCAGTGCCTCGATTCTCAAATTCTGATGAATCTGAGAAATCGTGGGAGATAGTCATTCATGATGGACTTCTTCCTGAGGTTAAATTTAACCTCGGAGGAAGTAAACAGTTGCAGGTACAACAGGAAGGCATACGCCGTGACGAAGAAGGGCCAATCGATAGCAACAGATCATGCCATGATGACAAACCAACGCTTTCCATTCCAAGATGCCATGCTTGAGTCACCGTACACTGGAAGATTACAGAGAGTTAGTATTAAAGTACATTGAGGTTATTAGCTTGACGTATAGATGCGATCAGATTACATCGACGACGCAGGTGCAATGTTCGCCAGGTGCTGTATGCAGGCGTGCTGCACTCACTTGATGAGGAGCAGGTGTGCCGCATTACAATGTGCCGCGAACGATGTGCCGTGTTGTCAAGCAGACATTCATGAAAGGTAATTACCAATACAGCTAGTTATCCTCATTTGTACATATGTGTATCTCTGGAATCTTCCGTGTGTACCAACGACAGGAGTCTTCACAGCCAGCGTTCAGACTGGAGATCAGCCAGCAGTCAGAAGATGATGACCAATACGCTTCAGAGTTCCATTTTTTAGATCATGTTTTATCAGTGGAACACTTTATTTTAAAAAGTGTTCATTTTCAGTCAACAGTAATCAACAATTCACTTAATTGTGAATTGATGTATCTTTAGTTCAGATCAAGTCTATTATTCAGTATTAAAATACTGAATTTTTCAAGTCATGTAATCAGTAAGTATAAGCTTTAAGTTAAGCTTGTACATTCCAGTTTTAGTATTCCCGAGGACGGAAATATTTTAAGGGGGATGGATTGTAACGCCCCGTATTTTATTAATAAAGGAAAATACTAGCTTTTAGTTTTAAGCTAGCCTTTATTAATAAATAGTCATGTTCATGTTCAAATTCAGATTAATCAGTCAGTTATATTCTATGTTCGACTATAAGTCGATATATTATTCGGTTAATTAATTCAGTAACCGGATAGGTTTCTAGATTTAATTCCGATTCATTAATGAGTCCGGAATTAATTATTCAGTCAGCGATTTTCCGTCATGTTAATCATGTTTTTAGTTCCGATATTAATTTTCAGAATTAAATTATTTCAGTCATTTCCGTTAAATTACCGGAAATTATTTTCGACGTACCGGTTACGTTCGGAATAATTTTGGTAATTAAGCATCATGTTTAATTAAATAATTAAACATGTTTAAGTGGTTAATTAGCAAGTTAATCACATATTAAAGCCACAAATTTCGTACGAAAATTTCAATTTATTCATCAAATGTCGTACGCTATTGTGAGGTAAATTAGTGGGTTTTGTCCAACCTTTTCTTCATTTATAAGAATGTTAACGTGTCATTGT
>CACSLK010000385.1:56821-79378 GCA_902706635.1 Striga hermonthica
ACTTGACGGGGATTGACGGGACTTTGAGGATATTCATATATATGTTTTGGACTGTATAACTATTACTTACGCTTCCGCTTACATTTTGATATCTTTTGACATATGCTTTTAACGATGTTTTGATGATTTTGACGAACCTAATATATTTTGACGAACTTATCATATTTTGATGAAATTTTTCAGAAAATAAAGTTTTCAGTAACCGGACGTCTTTAATAAGTTTAAAACAAGGGTTTTCTAAAGTTAAGTAACGATTTTCACGGTAGCACCCCAAATCAGTTTCGCAAAGTAAAATATTTTAGTTTTCAAAGACTTTGCGAATAAATGCGCAACTCTGATTTATCTAGTAAGGTGGGGTGTTACAGAACGGATCCGCTAGATGGTATAAACGTGACAAGTTCTTGAGCCTCTCTTTGGTCTCCGAAGTGCGTCCCTTCTCCTCGCATAGTCGGGAACTTTAATGCGTAGTGAAAGATTGAAACCGTAGCTCGAAGTTTATACAATGCTGTTCTGCTGATGATGGCATTGTACTCATTGTTAATATCAAGAATCTTGAAAGTTTCCATGACGAGCTTAGTGACGTTCTCTGAAGTGTCAAATCTGATAGGTAAAGTGATCTCGTCGATAGGCTTTGAAATACTTCCGTTGAACCCTTGTATCTGGTCATTGCAAGGTCGGATGTCGGCGGGATCAAGACCCATTTTATCAAAAGCTTTTAACATCAAAACGCTCGAATAGACCCAGTATCCACCATAACGCGATGTACGGGGATTCCACATATAGGGACGGTGATAACAAGCGCGTCAGAATGAGGGTGTGCAAAACGATTGGCGTCCTCCATGTTAAAAGTTATGGGTCAGTTCTGATTGTTGAGGACGTCTCTCAAGTCGGTAGTGTAAACTTGTTTGCCGGAGTTGTGGGCTTGTCGGGCATAGGCTTTGATTTGTCGACGGGACAATGTACTCTGGGAGTTATTGGTGTTGACACGGTGGACGGTGATTTGCATCGGTGCGGGAGATCGACCTCACTTATGTCCTCGGGAAGTTCCAACAGAGTCGGAAGTGGGGGTTTCTGAGGTGAACATAAATACTTCTTTGTCTCCTTGTCGGATGCGTTTTGGCATGGTGCCTCGGTCATCCTCGTCGTCTTCATCATATGATTCAATCTGACGCCCTGGTCCTCGTCTTTGGGGGTCGGTATTGCGATAGAACTTTCTAAGCTGCGGATGACCAATTAGGCGTAACAGGGCTGCTAACAAACTTAAACACTCGTCTGTGTTGTGCCCTGGCGATTTATTATAATCGCAATACCGGGACTTGTCCATTTTCTCCTCGGGCATCCGAAGTGGTTTGGGATCTAGTAAAATGCCCTTCCCTTTGATTTCTTCATATATGGTGGCTGCCCCTGCAGAATATACGGTTTGATAACCGGACTTCACATCGGTAGCATACTGTTTTCGGGTTGCCCGAACTTCAGGATCGTTGGGATCTCCCCGGGGAGGTCCCCTGAACTGGGTTTTGTTTAGTTTTTAAAAAAATTTGTTCTTCTTCTTCTCATTGGTTCCTGCCTTAGATGACTTCAGATTTAAGTTAAAGTCGGGGACCGACATGGCTTCCTCAGCTATAATATGTTGCTGAGCTCGGGCGAGAAATTCTTGAAAAGTGTTTGGTTTATTTTGGCACAGTGTCCAGCGGAAAATCGAATTCGGTTTCAGTCCGGCAATAGCCATGACAAGCAAGGTTTCGGGGTGACAAGGCTCCATATTTTGAACTCGGTCGTTAAATCGGGCGATATAATCCTTGACACTTTCATCATCTTTTTGAGTGACATTTGAAAGAGATTCTTTTGGAATTAGGCAGACTTAGGCCCCGATGAAATGGGATCGGAAAGCCGACCTCAATTGTTGCCATTTCCAAATAGAGTGAGGAGGAAGAGAATGGTACCATTTTTGGGCTCGAGGCCCCAGCATGAGAGAAAACATACGACACCGAAGTACGTATGAGGCCCCATGTAGATCCATACACGAAGTATAATGACCGAGGTGTGAGTCAGGGTCTGAAGTTCCATCATATAGCCAATTTGAGGGACTTTAACTTTCCCAGGTACGGGTTCCGAAGTGAGCTTCGGTGTAAGGGGGGAGTCTGCTTCTAAATACACCTGCGCCGAAATTGAGGCCCGCCTAGGGGGGTCTTCGGGTACCCGCTGCCGACTTTCCAGTTCGGCAATTCTCCGTCGTAATGTTTCAAGTTCGGATGATTCTATACGAGCCCGATTCTTTTCAATATGCTGCCGAAGGTCAGTCTGCGCAGGGTTAGAAGGAATTCGTTGTCGTGCCTGAGGTGGCGACCATCATGAATGTTCAGACTGACTTTCTGCGGTTTCTTCGCGAGGAAGTACGAGGGGATTACGTCCAACGTCGGTGCGACGTGTAGTTTGTTCCGGAGGCGGCTGCGACGTTCGATCGCGAGGTTGAGATGTGGCATGAGATGTAGTTCTTCCACCGTCCTGTCGCACCGGTGGATTCTGTAGGTTTGCAGGAGTCGTGGGAATGATGGAATGTCCCGGGGCAGTCGTTGATGCTCCTGGGATCGTTTGGGCCATCAGAGCGGCAAAACCACGTGCAAACTCCAGATTTTGAAACAGAACAACATAATCCGGTATAGAAGGAGCCACGGCTTGTCGTCTGGCGGATTGCGCGGCGCTGCGACTGTGGCCGTCTCGTGAGGTGTGGCCATGATGATCTGAATGAGACATGATGGATATGGCTGACGTGAATCGTTACACGTGAAAGCGGAGAGTAATCTCAAATCACTTATGAGGCCCTCCTTCTAGCGCCAAACTGTTGTCGTATGATTCTTAACAACGATATACCAAATGATTTAGATGATAATTGTTAGCGATTTGAACGTAAAGCATGTAAGAACAACTCAACAATGGCCTCGGTCCGAGGTGAACCGAGGTGAAAAGCCTTTATGGGCTATTGCACGTTGCATATTAATGAGTTCGGGATCGATCCCGTACAAGTGTCATAGGTTAGCTATTTATAGTAACTTTTTATGTACATATCGGGATCTGTGCATTTGCTTTTTCATAAAGCTACTTTTTAGTGGGCGGCGAGATCTGTGGACCCCACTTTAATGATGACAAATCTCATAAGTCGCGATAGGAGTGCGTAGGCGCCTTGTCACCTGCTTTAAGAGGTGAGACCTCGGTTCGTGCTTGCCTCGGTTTGGTGTGACTTCGATAGGTATAGGTTACTTCGGTCTTCGGTAGCTCAGACCGGTTCTGTAATGCCCCGTTTATTTATTGATATTTTTGGGATTAATAATTATATTATTATTATTATTATTATTATTATTATTATTATTATTATTATTATTATTATTATTATTATTATTATTAATTGTCTAATTGATTTTATGTGTTTAATGTGTATTATAAATAAATATTATTATATGTATTATATATATAAATATTTCGGTTTTATTTTAGTTATCGATGGAGCCGAATATAATTGTTCGTTCGATTTAATTTTTATTACGTTGATCGAATGTCGGTAAATATTAAACCGAAATATGCTTGATAAATATTATCTCGTGAACCGTTTAATCCGTTGTGTTGATTCGACACTTAACCGATTTATGTTGGATCCGAGCCTTATTAATTTTTGTAAACCAGCCTTTATAACCGTGAACTCGCGCCTAGTCCAAGACCCAGCCCAAATAGTTTGCAATTTTGGCCCAATGATTAAGGCCCTAATTTTTATTTTATGTTGATTAAGCCCTAAACTCAACCCTAGTCTAATTAATCCCTCTCCATCGTATCATCACCTCGGTCATCCTCCTCTCCCTTTCTCTCTCACGATCCAAAATCACGCCTACTCTCATCTCTCTTCCCCTCACCATCGTACCATATCAGAAAAAAGAGAAGAACCTGCTGCTCCATCGGCGAGTTCACCCATGCTCACGACCAAAGGCCCGACGATCTCCACCCTGTCGCGAGATTACACCATCGTTCGTCGTCACCAGCATCATCTCGTCATCTTCATCACCACGTTCAGGCCTCAGGAGAAACCGCGCACCGCGTGAACACCGGCAACCCACCACCACGCGCAGGCCCCGTCTCCGTCGTACTTGAGTCGCTGCTCTATCGTGAGCCTCAGTCGAGCCCCGTCGAGGAAGGCCACGTCCCGTGCTGCTACTGGCGAGCCCAGCCGCTGCAATCATCGACGGCGAGAGGGACCAACAACCTCCCTCTATCCCTGTTCGTGAGAACCAGCCCCGCTGCCCTCGATTTCCGATCGATCAGCCCTCTTGCGGCAATCCTATTCGTGTGTTGCTGCTGTTCGAATAGTCCCGAGCTTGATCGATGTAGTCCCTGTGGTCCCACGATTCCATCAGCAGGCCCGTGCTGGCCCGTTGTTCGTATATTGCTTAGTCCGTACGACCCTTTCGTTGCCCGTTCGGCTCTTTTCCTTGGTCGTTTATTGTAGCGTGTCCCGAGAACGGTATTCTTTCGAGCCCGGGCTGATTTCATTTGAAGCTTTATATTATCAAATCAAAAATATGTAATAATTCAAGTGAAATCATAAGTTGTTATTGCTCTATCGTGTTTAATAAGACCGAGTTGGACCTCGGACAACGTGTTTGCGATTTATCTAATGTTTAAGTCTTAAAGAATGGAAATCGAGGCTTGCTTAACATATGATTTATATGTTTTGGATGCTATGTTCATGAGTGTGTGAATTGGTTGGAAATTTGATTAAAACCCTCAAATTATAGCCACTGGTTGTGCTCAGTTTTACGTAATCGAGTAGCTGTTTTCTGTTCAAGTGTTCTTCATGAATTTTGTAGTGCTTTGAGATATGTTTCTGTGTGTTTTGGAATTTTGTAATTCGGAGTTGAAATGGATTTTATATGAATTTTCAAAGGCAGACAGGCGTACAGTTTTTATAAACTCGGGCAGAAAAGTTGATCTTAGTTCATGACTATTTTTGATGATCTTAGCATGCCTGAATGAAAATATGTTCTTCATGTCAAATGTAGTAAATGTTATAAGCTGCTTGTGAGAGTTGGAATTTGTTAAAAAGGAGTTGATTTGAATTTTATATGATTTTTCTAAGTGGGATGTACACCCAGTTTTTATGAACCATGGCTATGTTTAAGTGTTGAATATGTGCTCTGTTTTGATGACCCGAAAGTGTTCATATGAATAAGTTTTCTTCATAACAATTGTAGATTTCCATGTGTAAGTTATGTAAGTATTGAGTTTGTATGAATTGGAGTTGTGTAGCTTGAGTTGTTGCCATTTTACTAAGGTGCTGTATTTTTTTTTAGAAACTTGTTTGCTATTTCTGTTGCACCTCAGTTTAAGCCATCAGAGACCGATTATTTGAGGTTGCTTTCTTCTTATAAAATGTAGTATGTTCAGTTTTCTGTATCTGGGCTTTGGAATTTCGTAATTTCGAGCTATATCGAATAAGTTATGATTTTTACGAGAATATTGCGCGTCCAGTTTTTCTTGCTACCCGGCAGCTTGTGTGAAATTAATGTGTGACCTGTTTATCGTGTCGTAATGTGCTCGTATGAACTTATGTTCTTCATGAAAGTGATAGAGGTATGAGTTAGAGATATTTTCCAAGTGGTTTCATCATGATATGATTTGTAGACTGAAAGCTACATGCATTTTAAATTCGTCGCGCATGCTGAAAATTGTTGAAGTTCATGTTTAGACTTCTAAATTGTATTGGGTTGTTTAAAAGCACGTTTATGTGGCATAATTGAACCATGTCATACTATGTGATGTTTATATGATCCTTCAATGTCCTAAGTGTTAAAATTTAAGCAAGCCAAGATATCCAGCAACCGAAAAGACATACATATTATGTTATCAAAGCTTATATATATGTATAGGACTTCGAGAATAAGATAAGCCTTGATAAGATTCTAAGACAAGTCCAACGAATGTAGGTGTTTGACGAGTTGTGCCTCGACTGCCTACTGCTTTCCTGGTTTTATTGCTTTACTTCGGATACCAGGTGGGTTTTGAAAAATTGTCTATGCTTTAAATGTTATTACTGTTTTGATTGTGGTATGATCAAGGTATGCATGTGAATCATGTAGCCTTCGGTGTGAGCTGTATCGGCCACCGAACGGTTATCCCCGTAGCTATAGAACGTACCCGTTGGGTAGTCTCCCTTGAGAGCCGTAAGACCAGGGCGTAGGTTCTGGCTGGCGATCCCCGATTGTAAGACCAATTCGTAGGTTTTGGCCGGCGGGGTGGTTTACTCCTACTGGCTGGGCATCGTTGTAAGACCAATTCGTAGGTCTTGGCGTTCGAATCGAGTATCAGCAGTAGTCTATGCGTAGGTGTGCACATGAGTCTGATTATTGTATTATTGATGGGAGAATGGGATAGTTTATTGTTTCGTGTACATGCTGAGACCATACCTTTTGATTATTGAACATTGATGATTATTGAGAATAGCATTTACTGCATAGTGGTGAGCACTACTTTTCCTCTTGTGCTCATCCCCACCTGCTCTTCATGGATGCAGGTTAGTATTGCGGGCACGACGGAGGGATGCGAGTGGTGGTCATTATTGATATTGCTTCCGCTTTTGAAAACTGAATATTGTTATTATTGTTTTTCTTAATTATTGAATGATGGAGTATTGATAGGGAGTGTACTCCCTAAGATATAGTGATTATTTGATTTCAGAATTGATTCTTGAGGTGTTATTATTGATAAATGAGGATTGATGATGGATTGAGTATTGATATTGTAGTTAAGTATTGATGAACGTTTTGAAAAAGAGTAGCGCCTCAAAGTGTTTTGAAATAAATTCGAAAAATTTATTCTGATTTTCGGCAAATAAAAGTGGGGCGTTACAGGTTCATTGCTCGGACTAGCACGGCTTTGGATCACGCCGGTTCGATGGTTAATTTCACTTAATATGATGTTTAAGATTCCTTAACAATGCTTTGCCGAGTTGGATGATAACACGCGCATTGCCAACAACTACCTATTGCGGGTACTGACCACACGCGGCACCTACCGCGCATCACCCGCTGCTTACGCACGTCTGTCGGTATGCTGCGGCCGCGACGTGCGGACAACGCATGCACAACCGACCCTTGTTGGCTGTCCGGCGACTTCCTCCTGCAACTTCAACATGACTTAACATAATATAACATGACATGACTATACATACTGACTTTACTCAAAATTACAAATTATTTCTCGATGGATTTAAATGGCTTTGAGGCGTGCACACCGTGCGCTAGTGTTCGGCGTTAAGCCAAACCCTCGAGTAAACATGAAATTCCTTCGATTAACTTGACTTAAATGACTATAAAATGATCTCAGCTAGCCAATTAAACATGAGTTACTCGATCAAATCTGATTACAACGAAAGATAACATGATAAGATGTAAGACGGCCCATAGGCGTGCGCTATGTGCGCTGCCGACTTCCTTAGGCCGGCAAAACCTCAACTTCTCTCGACCTATCTCTTTAAGCTGGATATATAACGACATAACATGATCAAATAACCATACTTTACTCGATGTTATTCGAACATAATCGAACATCACTTGGTGAGGATTAACATGATCTAATTCGAACATATCATATCCTCTTCATGAATTTCTTGACATGAACTACATAGTTCAGTACTTTCATGACTAAATTAACATGAACGAGGTTGGAAATGAGGTTACCTCCACAAGTGATCGACCAAATTCTCAAGTTTTGCATGATTTCTCGACTCCGAGTGCGTGCGGGAGTTCATGTTGTCGTGTGCGTGCTTAAACCTTAAACTAGCTTAATATGTGCTGAACTTATAGCGTAACTGACAAGCTATTTATTCACCCAATTTGCTGACTTATAAAACGGTGAAAATTGAAGGAAAATTGGGATGAAAGCTCGGCCATTGGCCATGCGCCACGTGTCGTGTACTCAAGACTCAAGGGTGGCGTCTTGTGCTTATTCACCTTGGCGTCTTGTGCTTATTCACCTTCACCCTTGCTTAGTCCTGACTCACTTCCCACCAGCTACCAAGTGTCCTAAACAATGATGATAGTGGACGTGAAGTAAAGAAGAACGTTGATCTCGACATTTTGATACCATAAGCACGGCTTAAATGGCTAAGAGCGTGCTAAGGACGTGCTTATGCATTCTTGACTCTTCCCACCAGCTACCAAGTGTCCTAAACAATGATGATAGTGCACGTGAAGTAAAGAAGAACGTTGATCTCGGAACTTTGATACCATAAGCACGGCTTAAATGGCTAAGAGCGTGCTAAGGACGTGCTTATACATTCTTGATGTTAAGCTAAGCATGATTACATTTAAACATGATTAACATTAAGCTAATCATCATTAACATTAAGCTAATCATGATTATCTTTAAGCTAATCCTGATTAATTAGCTAAACATGGATTAAGTTAATTAAGCAAGAGTTAATGACAATTTCTTAAGCATAAGCTAATCGTGGGCGGTGTACCAAGTGTGAATGCACCGCTGTATAGGAAACTCAACTTGACGTAAGGAACCTTAACTGAATTAATTATCGGAAAATTATTCCAAACATAAACATGACATTCGAAAATTAATTCGAAAATCCTTGACTTGGACGATTAATCCAAATATTGACATTTCGAATAATTCGTCACCTTAACTTATTAATTCTGAATTCATTAACTAATTAAAAAAATCGGAATTAAATCTGAAAACTCATTCGGTTACTGGGTTAATTAAACTGAATAACATATCGACTAATAGTCGAACTTGGAATCTAACTAGCTGAATAAATTGAACTTGTACATGAACATGATTATTTATTAACAACGGCTAGGTTAAAATTTAAAAGCTAGTATTTTCCTTTATTAATAAAATTTGGGGCATTACAATCCACCCTCCTTAAAATATTTCCGTCCTCGAAAATACTAAAACTAAACGTACAAGCTTAATATAAGCTTATACTTACTGATGACATGACTTGATAATTCAGTATTTTAATACCGAATAATAGACTTGCTCAGAACTGAAGAATAATCAATTCACAATTAAGTGAATTGTTGATTTCTTGTTGGCTAAGAACGGACACTTTTCTGAAATAAAGTGTTCCAATGATTATACCTGACATTAAAAGCATAATTCTTGAGTGTACTGGTCATCGTCTCCTGGCTGATTGTTGATCTTCAGAGATATACACAGGTACAAATGAGGATAACTAGCAATATCGGTAACTACCTTTCGTGAACATTTACTCGATAACGCGGCACATCGTTTGCAGCACATTGCAATGCAACACACCTGCTACTCACCAAGTGAGTGCGGCACATCTGCATGTAGCACCTCGCGAACATTGCACCTGCGACGTCGACGTAATCTGATCATATCTGTATCTCAAGCTAGTAACCTCAATGTACTATAATGCTAACTCTCTTTGATCTCCCAGTGTACTGTGACTCAGGCATGGCATCCTTCTCTTCTTGCGATATACGTCCTTGAATGGAAAGGTCCTGTTGTCACCACGACATTGGTTTTTTTGTTGTTGATTGGCCCTTCTCCGTCGTGTCATATGTCGACATGTTGTACCTGCAAATTTTTACCTTCCCTGAGGTCAAACTTAACCTCAAGAAAAGCCTATCATGAATTAATTTCTCCTACGATTCCTCAAATTTTTCAGAATTTGAGAATCGAGGCACTGATCATACTTGAAATGACTGATAAGTCTTGTCTTATTAGACAGACTATCCTTGACTTTGACATGACTAGCCTTAACATTCACATAACTGGATTATCTTGACTTGATTTTTGCATGACTTAATCACTCTTACTTGAACTCTGAAAGCTATCCCGAGACAACTAAATAGTCGCTTCAGAATTTGGAACATGACATTTACTGATTTACTTGACTTGATAAGGTGCGACTTCAAGTTCCCAGGAAAAACTGGATTACTGATATGTATACCAGACCTCCATACTTAACCCGGATTAATAACTATTATACATCGACCTTGAACTCATGAACATTGACCTTAGATCGTGAACATTGACTTGTGACTATGTACTATATAGGGCTTCTCCAGTAACAACTGGTCCCGCAAGTACAAGAGGAATAACTGATCTTGAACTTTGAAAATCATAACTTGAAGTATCATGACTGATAAAATACATGACATGACTGACTTTAAAGGTTGTGATTACATGAAATCATATTGCTCCGGTCCCAGCTTCAAGCCTCCATGGTATACCCGGCTGAGTGGCTCTTATTTCAAGCTTCCATGGTAACCCAGACTATTGACTCTTATACACTGGAAACCGTTACTTTGAGTCTATTCTCTGATCTGAATCAAAGAATTCCTCCATGGAATGTGCCAACTGATTGGCAAAATGAGAAATTTTTTCAATAGAAAATGCCTGAGGGACATGATTGCTAGAATTTGTACAACATAAGTGCTTACAAATCTATTGACAGGTCATTAACTTGCCTTGAATAAATCTAGAATTAGATCTAGAGTTCCTAAAATTAACCCCTTTCAAAAGTTCTGAATTCAGATTCGAACATCTTTACTGATGATATCATTGAAGCTGATCAAGAAAGCACACAAATTTCTTGACGAGTCGCTAAACATGACTGGAAAATACTGATATTAACTCATAGGTGTACTGACTACTGACCCTGAGCAGGATTCGAGCATCTTAACTAAATCATCATTGAGAAATTTCTGAGCATAGAAATAGTAAATTGTTTATAATTTAAAACATGAATCAGCACTTACCTGTAGTCGGCGAGGCGTGAGCGTGACGTGTTCAGGTTTTCGTAAAATTTCTGACTAGTGAAATATTCAGAGACGCAAAAACGTTGCTCTGATACCAACTGTAACACCCCGCCTTGACATGAAAATCAGAGCGCGTTTTTCGCAATTAATTTCGAAACTAAGTCTTTATTATTGCGAAATACTGATTCGGAGTGCTACCATAATACATGATTTACTTTCAAATCAGACTATTTTTAAGAAAAACCTATTTACAGTCTGCTGACTGATCAAAATGGACTAATTTTGACAAACAGTGAAAAGTCAGCGGAAACTGTAGTGGTGAAAAAATTGGATAGCAGTACCGTGATCGTGAAAACAAGTCATCTAAAAATATTAACGGCACTACTATGCCAAATTCAAATTGTACAAAACATAATTTAAGCGTTATAAGCATAAAGCTCATGTAATTTTAACTTTATAAGCACAATCCCGAACAGCTCCATCATCTCACACCTCCAGTCCGACTTCATGACCTGAAAAACATGATAAAAGTGGGTCGTGAGCACTAAAGTCCACTATGCTTCGTAGGAACTCATACTAAAGTAAACAGTGAAAATAATTACAATAACATGATCCTGACATGAACATGAACATGAAACCGGTACTGAATAATCATGATCTGATACTGATGGTGAGATAACATCATCACCTGCCTGATACCTGAACATCTGCCGGCACAAACTAATACCGGACACCATGTGCACACTCTAGTGGGCAGATTAAGGCCACTAGAACCCAGAATGGACCGGCGACCATTCCGAGCGGATACTGATAATACATACATCAAACATGGTAGAATGATTATAATCAATGTAATACCCAGTCTGAGTCCCTACCTGAACTGCTGATCTGGAAATGTAAGTGCTGATATCTGTATCCTGATCAACTGAAAATTATATAAACAATTACTAAATACTATGCTCAGACTGATAAAAATAACTGTTTAATATGTTAAGATGCTCTACTGGACTTGACATTATATTTTGGAGTTTAATAGGTATAACCGGAACAGGTTTGACATGAACTGATCGGACATGAATTTACTGAACTGACATGGACCCTGAATTTAACTGAAAATAGAATTCAAAACATGAACCGGGACTTAAATATTAAAATATATACCGAACCGGTCTGAACCTGTCTGGCCAACCGCCGGTCTGCTGGGGCCGGCCGGTCGGCGGCTGCCTCGGCCTACGGCCTTGCTATGGCCACGGCGCGACTGCTGGCTAGACTGGGCGCGGGCACGGCTACTGCAGGGCCTGCCCTGACCACGGCCGAGGGTGTTGCGTGCACCTGGCCACGGCTGACGCGAGTTAGGCCCATCGGGAGTGAACTGGGGAGGTGTTGAACGCTATGTGCGTCGGCTACCATATGACTGGGCACAGTCGGGTGTTATGCACACCGCGACGTGTAGCTGAGTACTTAAGGGCGCCTATCGGTGTTGGCTTGGCATGATTGGCACCGTGCGGGAGTTGCCGTGCGATACCCACGGTGCTGGCTACTCAGGCAGCTTGCTGGGCACTGCCGAGGCCACTGACATGCGACGCTGCGCGCTGGTGGGTGTTACCGCACGCTGGCGTGCACGACCGGCCGTTGGCGTGCGTACGCGCATTGCCAACAGCTACCTGTTGCGGGTACTGACCACACGCGGCACCTACCCCGCATCACCCGCTGCTTACGCACATCTGCTGGTACGCTGCGGCCGTGACGTGCGGACAACGCATGCACGACCGACTCTTTGTCTGCCGTCCGGCGACTTCCTCCGGCAACTTCAACATGACTTAACATATTACTTGATGGATTTAAATGGCATCGAGGCGTGCGCACCGTGCGCTCGTGTTCGGCGTTAAGCCAAACCCTCGAGTAAACATGAACTTCCTCCGAGACTTGACTTAAATTACTATAAAATGATTTCAACTAGCCAATTAAACATGAGTTACTCGATCAAATCTGATTACAACGGAAGATAACATGATAAGATGTAAGACGGCCCGTGGGCGTGCGCTATGTGCTCTGCCGACATCCTTAGGCCAAAACATGGGCAAAACCTCAACTTCTCTCGACCTATCTCTTTAAGCTGGATATATAATGACATAACATGATCAAATAACCATACTTTACTCAATGTTATTCGAACATAATCGAACATCACTCGGTGAGGATTAACCTTAATTAACTTCGAACATATCATATCCTCTTCATGAATTTCTTGACATGAACTACATAATTCAGTACTTTCATGGCTAAATTAACATGAACGAGGTTGGAAATGAGGTTACCTCCCCAAGTGATTGACCAAATTCTCAAGTTGTGCATGATTTCTCGACTCCGAGTGCGTGCGGGAGTTCGTGTCGCCATGTGCGTGCTTAAACTTTTAACTAGCTTAATATGTGCTGAACTTATAGCTTAAGTGATAAGCTATTTATTCACCCAATTTTCTGGCTTATAACATGGTGAAAATTGAAGGAAAATTGGGATGAAAGCATGGCCATTAGTTTTTCAAATTAAAGAAATATAATCGAACCGAAATTTAAATTTTCATATTGAAAAAACTAGTTCGGTCAGTATTGTGCAATCTAATAGTCATTAATGTGCATTTCGTGCAACTCTAATGTGCAACCGATGTACATAAAAAATGAACTCATAATAATAATAACAATAACAATAACAATGACAATAATGATAATTATAATAATAATTGTTATTATTATTATTATTATTATTATTATTATTATTATTATTATTATTATTATTATTATTTTTATATCATTCGATCGGCACAAACGGAACATTGTCTGATATCAAATTAAAAAATGAACATAATTAACTGATTTATCAGGTTTGGTTAACTGAATTTCTTGACATGAACTACATAGTTCAGTACTTTCATGACTAAATTAACATGAACGAGGTTGGAAATGAGGTTACCTCCCCAAGTGATCGACCAAATTCTCAAGTTGTGCATGATTTCTCGACTTCGAGTGCGTGCGGGAGTTCGTGTTGTCGTGTGCGTGCTTAAACCTTAAACTAGCTTAATATGTGCTGAACTTATAGCTTAAGTGATAAGCTATTTATTCACTCAATTTTCTGACTTATAACATGGTGAAAATAGAAGGAAAATTGGGATGAAAGCTCGGCCAATGGCCATGCGCCACGTGCCGTGTACTTAAGACTCAAGGGTGTCGTCTTGTGCTTATTCACCTTCACCCTTGCTTAGTCATGACTCAACTTTTCCCACCAGCTACCAAGTGTCGTGTACTTAAGACTCAAGGGTGGCGTCTTGTGTTTATTCACCTTCACCCTTGCTTAGTCATGACTCAACTCTTCCCACCAGCTACCAAGTGTCCTAAACAATGATGATAGTGTACGTGAAGTAAAGAAGAACATTGCTCTCGACACTTTTATACCATAAGCACGGCTTAAATGGCTAAGAGCGTGCTAAGGACGTGCCTATGCATTCTTGATGTTAAGCTAAGCATGATTAACCTTAAGCTAATCATGATTAACCTAAGCTAATCATGATTAATTAGCTAAACATGGATTAAGTTAATTAAGCAAGAGTTAATGACAATTGCTTAAGCATAAGCAAATTGTGGGCGGTGTACCAAGTGTGAACGCATCGCTGTATAGGAAACCCAACTTGACGTAAGGAACTTTAACTGAATTAATTATCGGAAAATTATTCCGAACATAAACATGACATTCAAAAATTAATTAACATTCTTGACTTGGACGGTTAATCCGAATATTGACATTTTGAATAATTCGTCACCTTAACTTATTAATTCCGAACTCATTAACTAATTAAATGAATCGGAATTAAATCTCAAAACACATTCGGTTACTGGGTTAATTATACCGAATAACATATCAACTAATAGTCGAACTTGGAATCTAACTAGCTGAATAACTTGAACTTGTACATGAACATGATTATTTATTAACAAAGGCTAGCTTAAAATTTAAAAGCTAGTATTTTCCTTTATTAATAAAATTTAGGGCGTTACACTTGTTTTCGAACACGGCACAATTATTTGATGTGGATAACATATATTTATCGCCCCATCGTATTTTGAAGCTAAATGGTACTCGTTTAAGAAAGTCGAGGAAAATAAGGGTAAATAAGGGCAAGTACGAAAATGTAAGCAACGTCTCCGAAAAGACTTGTTTTCGAACACGACACAATTATTTGATGTGGATAACATATATTTATCGCCCCATCGTGTTTTGAAGCAAAATGGTACACGATTAAGAAAGTCGAGAAAAATAAGGGTATATAGGGGCAAGTACTAAAAAGTAAGCAACGTCTCCAGAAAGACTTGTTTTCGAACACGGTACCATTATTTGATGTGGATAACATATATTTATTGCCCCATCGTATTTTGAAGCAAAATGGTACAGGGTTAAGAATGTCGAGGAAAATAAGGGTAAATAGGGGCATGTACGAAAATGTAAGCAACTTCTCCGGAAAGACTTGTTTTCAAACACGACATCATTTTTTGATGTGGATAACATATATTTATCACCCCATCGTGTTTTGAAGCAAAATTGTACACGTTTAAGAAAGTCGAGGAAAATAAGGGTAAATAGGGGCAAGTACAAAAATGTAAGCAACGTCTCCGGAAAAACTTGTTTTCAAACATGACACCATTATTTGATGTGGGTAACATATGTTTATCGCCCCTTCGTGTTTTGAAGCAAAATGGTACACGTTTAAGAAAGTCGAGAAAAATAAGGGTAAATAGGGGCAAGTACGAAAATGTAAGCAACGTCTCCGGAAAGACTTGTTTTCGAACACGACACCATTATTTGATGTGGATAACATATATTTATCGCCCCATCGTGTTTTTAAGCAAAATGGTACACGTTTAAGAAATTTGAGGAAAATAAGGATAAATATGGGCAAGTACGAAATTGTAAGCAATGTCTCCAGAAAGACTTGTTTTCGAACACGACACCATTATTTGATGTGGATAACATTATATTTATCGCCCCATCGTATTTTGAAGCAAAATGGTACTCGTTTAAGAAAGTCGAGGAAAATAAGGATAAATAGGGGCAAGTACGAAAATGTAAGCAACGTCTCCGGAAAGACTTGTTTTCGAACACGACATCATTATCAGATGTGGATAACGTATATTGCCCCATCGTGTTTTGAAGTTAAATGGTACACATTAAGAAAGTCGAAGGAAATAAGGGTAAATAGGGGCAAGTACGAAAAAATTAAGCAACGTCTCCGGAAAGACTTTTTTTTCGAACATGGAACCATTATTTGATGTGGAAAACATATATTAATCGCCCCATCCTATTTTGAAGCAAAATGGTACACGTTTAGAAAAGTCGAGGAAAATAAGGGTAAATAGGGGCAAGTATGAAAATGTAAGCAATGTCTCCCGAAAGACTTGTTCTCGAACACGGCACCATTATTTGATGTGGATAACATATATTTTTCGCCCCATCGTGTTTTGAAGCAAAATGGTAAACGTTTAGGAAAGTCGAGGAAAATATGGGTAAATAGTGGCAAGTACGAAAATGTTAGCAACATCTCCAGAAAGACTTGTTCTAGAACACGACACCATTATTTGATTTGGATAACATATTTCTTGAAGCAAAATGGTACACGTTTAAGAAAGTCGGGGAAAATAAGGGTAAATAGGGGCAAGCACGAAAATATAAGCAACATCTCTAGAAAGACTTGTTTTCGAACACGATACCATTATTTGATGTGGATAACATATATTTATCGCCCCATTGTGTTTTGAAGCAAAATGGTACACGTTTAAGAAAGTCGATGAAAATAAGGGTAAAAAGGGGCAAGTACGAAAATGTAAGCAACGTCTTCGGAAAGACTTGTTTTCGAACACGACACCATTATTTGATTTGGATAACATATATTTATCGCCCCATCGTGTTTTGAAGCAATATGGTACAAGTTTAAGAAAGACGAGAAAAATAAGGGTAAATAGGGGCAAGTACGAAATTGTAAGCAGCGTCTCTAGAAAGGCTTGTTTTCGAACACGGCACCATAATTTGATGTGGATAACATATATTTATCGCCCCATCGTATTTTGAAGCAAAATGGTACTCGTTTAAGAAAGTCGAGAAAAATAAAGGTAAATAATAGCAAGTACAAAAATGTAAGCAACGTCTCCGGAAAGACTTGTTTTCGAACACGACACCATTATTTGATGTGGATAACATGTATTTATCACCCCATTGTGTTTTGAAACAAAATGGTACACATTTAAGAAAGTCGAGAAAAATAAGGGTAAATAGGGGCAAGTACGAAATTGTAAGCAACGTCTCCAGAAAGACTTGTTTTTTAACACGGCACCATTATTTGATGCGAATAACATATATTTAGCGCCCCATCGTATTTTGAAGGTACATGGTACTCGTTTAAGAAAGTCGAGGAAAATAAGGGTAAATAGGGGCAAGTACGAAAATGTAAGCAACGTCTCCGGAAAGACTTGTTTTCGAACACGACACCATTATTTGATGTGGATAACATATATTTATCGCCCCATCGTGTTTTGAAGCAATATGGTACACGTTAAAGAAAAATGAGGAAAATAAGGGTAAATAGGAGCAAGTATGAAATTGTATGCAACGTCTCCAGAAAGACTTGTTTTCGAACACGACACCATAATTTGATATGGATAACATATATTTATCGCCCCATCGTATATTGAAGCAAAATGGTACTCGTTTAAGAAAGTCGAGGAAAATAAGTGTAAATAGGGGCAAGTACGAAAATTTAAGCAACGTCTTCGGAAAGACTTGTTGTCGAACACGACACCGTTATTTAATGTGGATAACATATATTTATCGCCCCATCGTGTTCTGAAGCAATATGGTACACGTTTAAGAAAGACGAGGAAAATAATGGTAAATGGGGGCAAGTACGAAATTTTAAGCAACGTCTCCAAAAAGACTTGTTTGCGAACACGGCACCATAATTTGATGTGGATAACATATATTTATCGCCCCATCGTATTTTGAAGCAAAATGTTACTCTTTTAAGAAAGTCGAGGAAAATAAGGGTAAATAATGGCAAGTACGAAAATGTAAGCAACGTCTCTGGAAAGATTTGTTTTCGAACACGACACCATTATTTGATGTGGATAACATGTATTTATCGCCCCATTGTGTTTTGAAGCAAAATGGTACACGTTTAAGAAAGTCCAGAAAAATAAGGGTAAATAGGGGCAAGTACGAAATTGTAAGCAACGTCTCCAGAAAGACTTGTTTTCGAACATGGCACCATTATTTGATGCGGATAACATATATTTATCGCCCCATCGTATTTTGAAGCTAAATGGTACTCGTTTAAGAAAGTCGAGGAAAATAAGGGTAAATAGGGGCAAGTACAAAAATGTAAGCAACGTCTCTAGAAAGACTTGTTTTCGAACACAACACTATTATTTGATGTGGATAACATATATTTATCGCTCCATCGTGCTTTGAACCAATATGGTACACGTTTAAGAAAAACGAGAAAATAAGGGTAAATATGGGCAAGTACGAAATTATATGCAACGTCTCCAGAAAGACTTGTTTTCGAACACGACACCATAATTTGATATGGATAACATATATTTATCGCCCCATCGTATTTTGAAGCAAAATTGTACCCGTTTAAGAAAGTCAAGGAAAATAAGGGTAAATAGGGGCAAGTACGAAAATGTAAGCAACGTCTCCAGAAAGACTTGTTTTCGAACACAACATCATTATCTGATGTGGATAACATATATTTATCGGCCCATCGTGTTTTGAAGCAAAATGATACACATTTAAGAAAGTTGAGGAAAATAAGGGTAAATAGGGGCAAGTGTGAAAAATGTAAGCAACGTCTCCGGAAAGACTTGTTTTTAAACACGGCACCATTATTTGATGTGGATAACATATATTTATCAGCCCATCGTATTTTGAAGCAAAATGGTACACGTTTAGAAACGTCGAGGAAAATAAGGGTAAATAGGGGCAAGTACGAAAATGTAAGCAACGTCTCCGGAAAGACTTGGTTTAAAACACGACACTATTATTTGATGTGGATAACATATATTTATCGCCGCATCGTATTTTGAAGCAAAATGGTACTCGTTTAAGAAAGTCGAGGAAAATAAAGATAAATAGGGGCAAGTACGAAAATGTAAGCAACGTCTCCGGAAAGACTTGTTTTCGAACACGACATCATTATCAGATGTGGATAACATATATTGCCCCATCGTGTTTTGAAGTTAAATGGTACACATTAAGAAAGTCGAGGAAAATAAGGGTAAATAGGGGCAAGTACGAAAAATTTAAGCAACGTCTCTGGAAAGACTTTTTTTTCGAACATGGAACCATTATTTGATGTGGAAAACATATATTAATCGCCCCGTCCTATTTTGAAGCAAAATGGTACACGTTTAGAAAAGTCGAGGAAAATAAGGGTAAATAGGGGCAAGTATGAAAATGTAAGCAATGTCTCCCGAAAGACTTGTTCTCGAACACGGCACCATTATTTGATGTGGATAACATATATTTTTCGCCCCATCGTGTTTTGAAGCAAAATGGTAAACGTTTAAGAAAGTCGAGGAAAATATGGGTAAATAGTGGCAAGTACGAAAATGTTAGCAACGTCTCCAGAAAGACTTGTTCTAGAACACGACACCATTATTTGAATTGGATAACATATGTCTTGAAGCAAAATTGTACACGTTTAAGAAAGTCGGGGAAAATAAGGGTAAATAGGGGCAAGCACAAAAATATAAGCAACATCTCTAGAAAGACTTGTTTTCGAACACGATATCATTATTTGATGTGGATAACATATATTTATCGCCCCATTGTGTTTTGAAGCAAAATGGTACACGTTTAAGAAAGTCGATGAAAATAAGGGTAAAAAGGGGCAAGTACGAAAATGTAAGCAACGTCTTTGGAAAGACTTGTTTCTGAACACGACACCATTATTTGATGTGGATAACATATATTTATCGCCCCATCGTGTTTTGAAGCAATATGGTACAAGTTTAAGAAAGACGAGGAAAATAAGGGTAAATAGGGGCAAGTACGAAATTGTAAGCAGCGTCTCTAGAAAAGCTTGTTTTCGAACACGGCACCATAATTTGATGTGGATAACATATATTTATCGTCCCATCGTATTTTGAAGCAAAATGGTACTCGTTTAAGAAAGTCGAGAAAAATAAAGGTAAATAATAGCAAGTACGAAAATGTAAGCAACGTCTCCAGAAAGACTTGTTTTCGAACACGACACCATTATTTGATGTGGATAACATGTATTTATCGCCCCATTGTGTTTTGAAACAAAATGGTACACATTTAAGAAAGTCGAGAAAAATAAGGGTAAATAGGGGCAAGTATGAAATTGTAAGCAACGTCTCCAGAAAGACTTGTTTTTAACACGGCACCATTATCTGATCCGGATAACATATATTTAGCGCCCCATTGTATTTTGAAGGTACATGGTACTCGTTTAAGAAAGTCGAGGAAAAAAAGGGTAAATAGGGGCAAGTACGAAAATGTAAGCAACGTCTCCGGAAAGACTTGTTTTCGAACACGACACCATTATTTGATGTGGATAACATATATTTATCGCCCCATCGTGTTTTGAAGCAATATGGTACACGTTTAAGAAAAACGAGGAAAATAAGGCTAAATAGGGGCAAGTATGAAATTGTATGCAACGTCTCCAGAAAGACTTGTTTTCGAACACAACACCATTATTTGATGTGGATAACATATATTTATCGCTCCATCGTGCTTTGAACCAATATGGTACACGTTTAAGAAAAACGAGAAAATAAGGGTAAATAGGGGCAAGTACGAAATTATATGCAACGTCTCAAGAAAGACTTGTTTTCGAACACGACACCATAATTTGATATGGATAACATATATTTATCGCCCCATCGTATTTTGAAGCAAAATGGTACTCGTTTAAGAAAGTCAAGGAAAATAAGGGTAAATAGGGGCAAGTACGAAAATGTAAGCAACGTCTCCAGAAAGACTTGTTTTCGAACACAACATCATTATCTGATGTGGATAACATATATTTATCGGCCCATCGTGTTTTGAAGCAAAATGATACACATTTAAGAAAGTTGAGGAAAATAAGGTAAATAGGGGCAAGTGTGAAAAATGTAAGCAACGTCTCCGGAAAGACTTGTTTTCAAACACGGCACCATTATTTGATGTGGATAACATATATTTATCAGCCCATCGTATTTTGAAGCAAAATGGTACACGTTTAGAAACGTCGAGGAAAATAAGGGTAAATAGGGGCAAGTACGAAAATGTAAGCAACGTCTCCGGAAAGACTTGGTTTCGACCACGACACTATTATTTGATGTGGATAACATATATTTATCAGCCCATCGTATTTTGAAGCAAAATGGTACACGTTTAGAAACGTCGAGGAAAATAAGGGTAAATAGGGGCAATTACGAAAATGTAAGCAACGTCTCCGGAAAGACTTGGTTTCGAACACGACACTATTATTTGATGTGGATAACATATATTTATCGCCCCATCGTATTTTGAAGCAAAATGGTACTCGTTTAAGAAAGTCAAGGAAAATAAGGGTAAATAGGGGCAAGTACGAAAATGTAAGAAGCGTCTCCAGAAAGACTTGTTTTTGAACACAACATCATTATCTGATGTGGATAACATATATTTATCGGCCCATCGTGTTTTGAAGCAAAATGATACACATTTAAGAAAGTTGAGGAAAGTAAGGGTAAATAGGGGCAAGTGTGAAAAATGTAAGCAACGTCTCCGGAAAGACTTGTTTTCAAACACGGCACCATTATTTGATGTGGATAACATATATTTATCAGCCCATCGTATATTGAAGCAAAATGGTACAAGTTTAGAAACGTCGAGGAAAATAATGGTAAATAGGGGCAAGTACGAAAATGTAAGCAACGTCTCCGGAAAGACATGGTTTCGAACAAGACACTATTATTTGATGCGGATAACATATATTTATCGCCCCATCGTATTTTGAAGCAAAATGGTACACGTTTAAGAAAGTCGAGGAAAATAAGCGTAAATAGGGGAAAGTACGAAAATGTAAGCAACGTCTCCGAAAAGACTTGTTTTGGAACACGACACCATTATTTAATGTGGATAACATATATTTATCGCCCCATCGTGTTTTGAAGCAATATGGTACACGTTTAAGAAAGACGAGGAAAATAAGGGTAAATAGGGGCAAGTACGAAAATGTAAGCAACGTCTTCGGAAAGACTTGTTTTCGAACACGACACCATTATTTAATGTGGATAACATATATTTTTCGCCCCATCGTATTTTGAATCAATATGGTACACGTTTAAGAAAGATGAGGAAAATAAGGGTAAATAGGGGCAAGTACAAAATTGTAAGCAACGTCTCCAGAAAGACTTGTTTCCGAACACGGCACCATAATTTGATGTGGATAACATATATTTATCGCCCCATCTTATTTTGAAGCAAAATGGTACTCTTTTAAGAAGGTCGAGGAAAATAAAGGTAAATAATGGCAAGTACGAAAATGTAAGCAACGTCTCCGGAAAGACTTGTTTTCGAACACGACACCATTATTTGATGTGGATAACATGTATTTATCGCGCCATTGTGTTTTGAAGCAAAATGGTACACGTTTAAGAAAGTCAAGGAAAATAAGGGTAAATAGGGGCAAGTACGAAATTGTAAGCAACGTCTCCAGAAAGACTTGTTTTCG
>CACSLK010000404.1:9776-22105 GCA_902706635.1 Striga hermonthica
ACATGCAGCAGTGGGAGAATGAATCCTTGAGGGAGTACGTGGCTAGGTTTACTCGCGCGTGTGTAGAGGTCCCTTCGGCGACTGAGGAGATAAAGGCTGGTGGGTTGACGAAGGGATTGAAAGCGGGACATTGCAGAAATTCACTGGCTAAGAAGCCCGCCCGATCTTATGACGAGTTGTTGGAAAGGTGCACCAGGTATATGAATATGGAGGAAACGGAAGTTGATTTTGAGGCACATGACAGGCACCGACCAGAAGATAGAAAGTCAGGAGGAAAGGACTATAGGAGTGATGACCGGGGGCGAGTGGGGTTCATGTACGAGCACTATACTCCATTGACATCATCAAGAGGGAAGGTGTTTGAGATGATGGAGAGGCATGGAGAAACTATGATGTTTGGCAAACCTCAACCCTTACTTAAGAAATCAGGAAAGGTGCCTGTGGAAGGCGATCCTTATTGTAGCTATCATCGTGATTATGGGCACTGGACGAACAACTGCAAGGAGCTTAAGGATGAGATTGAAAGGATGATAAGGGCCGGATATTTGAAGGAGTTCATAGCGCAAGACATGGAGGAAAGAGATGATGTTGAGGGAGGAGAAACGAAAAGACAGAGACGAGAGAACAGTTATGGAGGAGGGCTCGATCATGGGCAAAGAGGCCAGAATGGAGATGATCTCACTGGATGAGGTGACAGGGTGGATGTGTTGAACCGAAGTCTTTCAGAGAGCGTTGGCTGGAGGGGTTTATGAGCTAAGGGATCCACAGGGTAAGGTCTTTCTCAAGCCTTGAAATGTTGCTACTCTCAAGAAGTCAATTGATTGTAACTCTGAATTGTTTTTGAAACATTTACGCTTTGGTTATTGAATTTTGTTGTTGCATTAAGGATAACTAGAAGTTATTTTGATACATTTATGTCTTGGTCTTATGAATGATCTAAGTGTGAATGACCCGTAATAAAGAACAAAAAGTGTGTGACGGCTTAAGGCCGAGCTCTTGGGAGTTCAGGTGTTGTTCAAGGTGTGTGACGGCTTAAGGCCGAGCTCTTGTGAGATCGGGTGCTGTTCAAAGGGTGTGACGGCTTAAGGCCGAGCTCTTGGGAGTTCGGGTGCTGTTCAAAGTGTGTGACGGCTTAAGGCCGAGCTCTTGGGTGTTCGGGTGCTGTTCAAAGGGTGTGACGGCTTAAGGCCGAGCTCTTGTGAGTTCGGGTGCTGTTCAAAGTGTGTGACGGCTTAAGGCCGAGCTCTTGAGTGTTCGGGTGCTGTTCAAAGTGTGTGACGGCTTAAGGCCGAGCTCTTGGGTGTTCGGGTGCTGTCAAAAAGGGTGGCGACTTAAGGCCGAGCTCTTAGGAGTTCGGGTGTTGTCAAAAAGGGTGGCGACCTAAGGCCGAGCTCTTAGGAGCTCGGGTGTTGTCAAAAAGGGTGGCGACTTAAGGCCGAGCTCTTAGGAGTTCGGGTGTTATCAAAAAGGGTGGCGACTTAAGGCCGAGCTATTAGGAGTTCGGGTGTTGTAAAAAAGGGTGGCGACTTAAGGCCGAGCTCTTAGGAGTTCGGGTGTTGTCAGAAAGGATGACGATTTAAGGCCCAGCTCTTAGGAGTTTGGGTGTTTTCAGAAAGGTTGACGACTTAAGACCGAGCTCTTAGGAGTCCGGGTGTCGTTCGACGAAGTGACGACTTAAGACCGAGCTCTCCAGAGTGCGGGTGTCGTTCGAAAGAGTGACGGCTTGAGGCCGAGTTCTTAGGAGCTCGGGTGTCGTCGAAGAAAAGAACGGCTTAAGGCCGAGCTCATACGAGTTCGGGTGCTGTTTAACAGGTGACGACTTAAGGTCGAGTTCTTGGGAATTCGGGTGCCGATCGAATGAGGTGTCAGCTTAAAGGTGCCAGCTTAATGATGACGCTTGTAGAAAGCCCCGAGCACATAGATACTTAGCTCTTGGCTCGGTTTTATGTACAGGACCGGAAGGGACACTCGCATGATCACGTGTTTGTTCGGTTTTAAGCAAATAACCGAGCAAGGTGGTTGAACACGGGTATTTTATAGACCTTGGGTGTGTTCGGTTTTAAGCAAATAACCGAGCAAGGTCGGTTGTTCGGTTTTGCACCGCGCGGTTTGCTCTGCGCGTCAGGGCTCGTTCAAAAAAAAAAAACAACAAAAAAGAAGAAGAACTCGTTGCTCCTCGTAATTGATGCTCGGTTTTTACTTGCACACCAAACAGGCTCTTCCGCGCGATATAGCTCAGTTTTTGTTATAAAACCGAGCAGGTGATATTCGCAAGTGGTGCTCGGTTTCTCTCCAAAACCGAGCAGATTCGATTAATCCCTTACACATCAACGCTCGGTTTTCTCTTAAAGATCGAGCAAATCATGTCGCGCGTTAGTGCTCGGTTCCGCGCGGTATAGCTCAGTTTTTGTTAAAAAAACCGAGCAGGTGATATACACGTTTGGTGCTCGGTTTTGTCTGAATACCGAGCAGGACGTTCCGCGCGTTGTGGCTCGGTTTTTTGGTCATAAAACTGAGCAGGTGATACTCGCGTCTGGTGCTGGGTTTCTCCCCATATCGAGAAGGATGTTCCGCCCGATATGGCTCGGTTATTGGTCATCAAAACCGAGCAGGTGGGGTTCACGTTTAGCGCTCGGTTTCTCCCGAATACCGAGCAAGTGATCTCGCGCGATGTAGCTTGGTTCTTGGTCATAAAACCGAGCAGACGGTATTCACAATTAGTGTTCGATTTCTTCCGAGAACCAGGCGGATTATTCTGCGTGCTAATGCTCGGTTTTTTCTCATCAAGTGTGTGCTTGCTCGGTATCAAGTGTGTGCTTGCTCGGTTCCTCACAAGACCGTGCAGATGAACAATCCGCATATTTTGCTTATGAACCAAGCGTGGTGATGGGCATGGTGTTTTCTTGGTCTCTAAGGGACCAAATAGGTGACGGATATCGCATGATTGAAGCGCGAAGGGTGGCTCGGTTTTTACTAAGGTACCGAGCGGTATGATGGGCGTAAATATATGGTCGGTTTTTCATGAACCTAGCAGGCAGGGTGGCGTGATTTATGGGTTGCGGGTCTTTGGTTGGCTCGGTTTTTGCTAATATACCGAGCAGATTGATGGGAATAAGTGTTTGCTCGGACCGAGCAGGTGATAGACCCGCGTATGGATACGCAAAAGGCGCGTGGTTTTGCTTATGAACCGAGCAAGGTTATAAGCATGTTGAAACGCGGAGGGTGCTCGCTCGGTTTCTTATGGACCGAGCAGATGAACAATCCTCATGCCTCGCGTATGAACCGAGCAAATGAAAAATCTTCATATTTCACTTATGAACCGAGCTGTGTAATAGGCATAACGTTGGTTCGGCTTCTCATGGACCGAGCGTGTGAAAGACCCGCATGTTGGTATACGAGAGGGGTTCGGTTTTATATCAAGAGGGGTGTTGTGCGTAGTGTTTGCTCCGGAAATTATTGTCTGAAGGCATCCGATTAGCTGAGCCTCGCATGGGTACTCAAATATGGTTCGATTTTCGCTCGTTGGCTATGCATATAGGTACAAAGAGGGGTGAACCATGCGAGGCATGCTCTTTTTTGATTGAATTCAGATATTATATCATGGCACATCTGCTTATGGACGACGCTCGTTTGGCCGCGTATCCTATCACTCGGTCGGTATATAATTTTTATTATGGCAGTCATTATCAAACGAGTCCATCGGGCTTGAGACGCTTTGGCTCTTTTGATAATGGGGGGGCTAGATGATATGGCACATAAGAGTGATACGGTTCACCCGGTAGATGCTCGGTTCGGTTTTTATGAGTAAGCTCGGTCTAAGTAACGAGGCGGTCCATGGAAGCTTTAGTTGCTCGTTTTCTTCAAGGCTTTACAGGTTAGTTTCACCAAGTATGGGTTGTTCAGCCCATTTATGTATCTAAAGGATAGGGTATTGAGTAGACATTGTTCGGCCCATTTATTAACGCGGATTGGTGAAGTGTGATTCGCTCGGCCCATGTGTTCGGCCCATGTGTTCGGCCATGTAAGAATAAAGGTAAAGGAGGCTTAGAGGGATCGAACGGATGAAAGGTGAAGCGTGAGGCACAAGCTAAGCCTTCATGTATAAATACGTAGACGAGGAATATGGTAAGGGAGGACACTCTATAAACCCTAACCCTACTTACAGTTACATATGATTCTCTTATACTCTTCTATTCCTTACTGACTTGAGCGTCGGAGAGTTACCGCCGGGAACACCTCCCGGCGTCATTGCAGGTCTTCGAGAGCTTGAACCGGGCGAGGAACGGAAGGGAACCGGGTTGAGGTGTGGAAGTGTTATCAATTATGTGCCATATCAAATATGAGCATAAGAGTGATACGGTTCACCCGGTAGATGCTCGGTTCGGTTTTTATGAGTAAGCTCGGTCTAAGTAACGAGGCGGTCCATGGAAGCTTTAGTTGCTCGTTTTCTTCAAGGCTTTACAGGTTAGTTTCACCAAGTATGGGTTGTTCAGCCCATTTATGTATCCAAAGGATAGGGTATTGAGTAGACATTGTTCGGCCCATTTATTAACGCAGATTGGTGAAGTGTGATCCGCTCGGCCCATGTGTTCGGCCCATGTGTTCGGCCATGTAAGAATAAAGGTAAAGGAGGCTTAGAGGGATCGAACGAATGAAAGGTGAAGCGTGAGGCACAAGCTAAGCCTTCAGGTATAAATACGTAGACGAGGAATATGGTAAGGGAGGACACTCTATAAACCCTAACCCTACTTACAGTTACATATGATTCTCTTATACTCTTCTATTCCTTACTGACTTGAGCGTCGGAGAGTTACCACCGGGAACACCTCCCGGCGTCATTGCAGGTCTTCGAGAGCTTGAACCGGGCGAGGAACGGAAGGGAACCGGGTTGAGGTGTGGAAGTGTTATCAATATTCATATATACAGAATGTATATAATTCAAAGATTAACGTTGTTTGGATATTTCCACTATATTTTTCGATTGAGTTGTTATAGTGCAAGAGTTAATTTTTTTTTTTTGTTTAATTTGGTTGATAACATATAAAACGTGAAATCTGAGGTATGCTTGCAAACTCAATCTTAATCTTTTTATTTCCATAGATGTAATGATACAAAATATAAAAATTTATTTGAAAAATATAAGTAAAATAACATGATTGAAGATACTTAATTAACATAACAAAATACAGACAACAAATGTGTTAATCGAACATTATTACATATGCAATACTCTTTTTATATGGAAATTAAAGACTCTTAACCAATAAAAACAAGTTCAATAAATTATAAATTGATGCTTCTTTTGTGTAATACTTTTATCTTGACATTATAACGCGCGTTGGTTCAAACAATAACATTGATCTTATATGAGATCATTGGCAAAAGGGATGATACACCTTGTTGATACAATTTCTATCAATGTTCTATTATTTTTCAGCTTTCAAATAAGTGAGGCGTAAAAAATTTTTGAATGAATATGACATGTTACAAATTACATTGACTATGACATTGAATGTTGAGTAAACATATTTATCATTTTCATTTAGATGATTCTAATGATAACTATTTGTAGTAATTGGATTTATATAATAAATTTATGATTCGACACATATTTGTTATTTTATTTTATTTTTTCATAATTTTATTTTTTTCTTCATACTAAAATTAAAATAAATGATAAATAACTCCAACACATATTACTATGGAAAAATATTTACACTATAGTGCATAATTGAAATGTGAACTTAAAATATATTATTCAGACTTTTCTAAAATTTTAGTTATCATAAAAAAGTAATAAAAGCAAAAGTAACCTTATTAACCACAACGAATAATGTTATTAATTAGAATTATGAGATACATTAAATATATGATCGACAATATTTTCTATAATATTTTAAAATTATAAAAACTACTTCTATTATTGAATTATATATTATTTTACTAAAAAAATAAGTATTTTAAATGAAAGAAGTTATATTAGTTTTATAGGAGGATTATACTTTGTCTTCTACCGTTTCTAAACATATAATACTTGATACTGCTATTTTTTTATTTGATTTTATTGAGAAACAAAATTTTATTCAAAAATGAATGTTAATAATGGTAAATCCCTAACATTAATAACATTATTAGTGATAAGATTACATTAGTAACCTTAGAATTATAGTGAAGGACATTTTTGATAATCTAAATTTTTTTCAAGAAACAAACTCTCTTTCAAGAGATCCCTTTCAAGAGAGTTAGAGATTATAGATTATAGGCCTTAAATTTGTGCAGGAGTGTTATATGTGTTTCTTAATTTCTACATGAAAGTACAACAGTTAACATACAAAGATGAACGAATGACGTGCATCAACAAAAGCAAGGATAAACTGATTCTGCAACTAATTTATTCAGACTAGAGAACCAATAGCTTCACATTCGTGTTCAGATTACTCCACATTCCCAATGGAGTTTCTGACCAATGCTCTTAGAGAGATATACTATGAAGAAGGTGCAATACATGCGTTTTAACTTTTTATCTATTCTTTTAAACCTGAGTTCACCAACCTGTGCAGGATTTAAGTTGCCCCAGGGTTGCTGCAGAGTCGCCAGTTCCCATAATATCACACCAAAACTGTACACATCTGACTTTTCATTTGAAGGTTCATCACGAAGCACTTCAGGTTCCATCCACTCAGGCTATAAAACAGGTCAGCCGAGAGATAAATTAACATATATTAGAGAAATAAAAAAGTTTCTTTTTAACCATTGGAAAGCCTAGAAAAAGATTGAAGCATCAAATCACTACATATAAAAAATGAAACTTACAGTTCCAGCAGCAGACTTGGACGAAAGAAATGTGTTTGCTTTTAAACGGGAAAGACCAAAATCTCACACCTGATGTAACGCCCCGATCATTATTATAATATTAAGATGATTTCACTGCTCGACTTTAAAGTGAAATTCGTATTTTTAAGAGAAATTCGAGATTTATTTAAGTCATATGTTAAGTGTTGATATATATGTATATTAAGTTCATTTTAAGTATCGGGTATTTTATTCGAAATAGTTTGTTCGTGTCGAATTCTAGTTCTCAAGTCTTATTTATAGCCAAACTTTAGTAGTATAATACTTAGAATATTTTCTAAGTGTTTTTTATGTCCCTAGTTCAAACCTTAGACCCCAAGCCGCACCATAGCTGTGTGCGTGTCTTGGTCGCGCACCCATGGTTCGAGTCAATGCCATGGCCTTACCCAAGACTTGTCAAAGCCTTAGTATATCATTGATTTATTTTTCTAAGTCATTTGATCACAAGAAATAGGCTAAAATTCGGACGCGCCCAGCCCAGCCGTTGCCGTGCGCCAGTCCAAGGTCGAGTGCATTCCAAGCCCTATGCTTAAATTTCAGTCCAAATCTCTTAAGGCCCAAGTGTTGCACGTGATTAAGTGGCAAATGGAAGTTAATTAAGTTTATGTTACCGTGGAAAAAAGTTTATGGAAAGCCAATGTTCGTTAGCATTAGTTTAATGTGAGTGGAGCATGGGCATTCATTAAAATAATGCATTGTGTAAGAGATGCTTGTTCAGACCTTGTCCCTCTCCACCATATGATGCCTTGGTCAGCCAAAAATGCTCCAAAAGCCCAGCAAAAACGTGCAAGACTACCCCCTCCCAAAGTCCAAGGCGCATTGAGAAGAGGAATGCCACTTATGTCTCCCCCTTCAATATTTTAATGCTCATGTGAAGAGCTTGTCTCCCACTCATGCTCCTATCCAACCAAACATGTTCCCTCAGCCTTTATCTTATAATGTTCCACCTAGAAGACCCCCCCAAACCATGTATAAAGGCGAGCCAAGACCATACTCTAAGACCCACCACACGCGCGCGCGACCCGGGTAGAAGGAGCAATGAGGTTCAGCTGGTTCCAACCCTTTTCTCTCATGGAATATCAATTTCCAAACATTCGTTGGATTTTATAAGCCTCTTAAGTCCATCCTTTGCAGCCATTGTCACCCAAGTCGAACCCAAACCCCTCAAGGCCGTGAGTGAACCGAGCAAGCCGAGCCCAAGCCCTAGCACTAGTTTTCTATCTTTGGTGAAGTTAAGCCCAAGAAATCCTTTTTCCTCAGCTATTTTATGATAAAATAAGATTTATCATGAAGAGAAATGGGGTCGTGCATGTGTTTTAACATGAGTTTCGAATTTTAAAAAAATTAAGGGCTTAAAATCAAATTTTTTAGTACATTGCATGTCTAGGCAGATTTTATTAGCTAAATGTCCCTTATAAATCATGAGAATGAAGATGCATAAGTTTGAAAATTTTTGGAGTACTTTTGTTTGGTCAACTAGCCCTCGAATTTATGCTATCTTTCTCTCCCGAGCCATTTTGTGGTCCATGCATGTAAAGCCTATCATGTGAGTCTTAAAAGTCAAGTTTTTACATGTAAAGAACTCGGCCATAGTCATATGTTCAAGTTAGAGAAGTGGGTTCGGGCAACTCTCGTTCATGAATTTATGCCATTTTTCACTCCCGAGCCATAATGATATGCATGCAAGAAAATCCTACCATTAATAGGGTGTGTAACACTCGGCCATACTCATTTATGCATGATTAAGAAGTTGGTTCGGTGACCCCCATGCTCGTACGCGCCGTATCAGCCCTGTCGGGATACATGCATTTTAGAACCGAGCATCGTAGCATTATATTTTATATTTCGAGCATCATACTTAGCAATTATTTTGCTTATATATTTATATAGCCTAAGGAGAGTCGAGCCTCCGACAACTACTTCAGTTTCAAGCACTTGCAACAGATATTTTCAGTATACCAGGTGGGGGTCATGTACTGGTTCCACATTATATATAATATTGGTACCATGGCAGAGGTATGTTCGAGACAGTTAGTTTCTCCAGGTGGAGACCGAGGGCCTTAATATCCCATCTGGAGACCCGGTGGAGGCCAAGGGCCTTAATATCCCATCGGGGTGTGCACATGAGCGGCCAAGGGCCGAGGGTCTTTTGACCATAGTAAAGCAAGAAAAGAAAGTTTACAGATTAAGCTCTTATATATTTATGTTCATGATACGATATTATAAATGTTGTTTTATTCAGTACTGGTCTTTGCGTAGCATAGTGGTTTGCTCACGCCCCCATTGTGTTTTTCAGGAGACGGAGTCGAGCGTGCCGGATGAGCACAGACGTGGCAAAGCGTGGTCATGAGAATCTTGGACATTTTTACGCACATTTTATGTCCTAGTATTTATGATCATGTATTCTCGGATATGTATGCATGTATTTCTGTATTTCGGACGCTTCCGTTAGCAGACTAGACAGTGCGAGGTAGTTCAGACATTGCATGTTTAATTCCATTATCCGTAGCGGATAGTTTGGTTGTGTGTTTTATATATGTCTGTGAGCAAGTTAAGTAAGTTTTTATCTGTGACATCCCGCAACCAGTTAGTATTTTTGAAAACCAAGCTCGCACGACCTTTCGAAAATAAAAGCAAAACTTTTACTCTGATTTTCAAAGCTAGTAAGGCGGGGTGTGACAGAAGCTGGTATCAGAGCGCAGAGTGCGTTTATGTATACTTTCAAAGTTAGAAAAGCATGACCACGCCACGCTCATCCCACACCGACTCCGAGGTAAGTCACCTGACTCAGTTTAAGTTTTGCAAGTGCTAAATTCAGTTCAAGTATGGGGCCTAGATAACTATCCTCCTGTAAGACAGTTAACTCTAGAGACAGAACTCTTAAAAGATCGAAGTCCAAGGAATCTAGATTAAGTCAAAACTCTAGCCAAAACTAAGCAGAATTGAGTTAAATTATAACTCTAGAGATTGTCTTATATCGAATTTGGCAAGTGCCTTAAAAGCAACTATGTAGTAACGGATTCAGCGTATAAGAGTCACTAAGTCGGGATACCATGGCGGCTTGAAATAAGAGTTACTATGTCGGGTATATCATGACGACTTGAAATAAGAGTCATTATTCCGGGTTACCATGGGGGCTTGAAATAAGAGCCACTTAGTCGGGTACACCATGGAGCTTGAAGCTGGACCGGAGCAGTATAATTTTAGAAAGTAAGAACCTTTAGAGTCAGTAAGTCGGGTATCTTACCAGTTAGATACTCTAAACAGTAGTTGGCAAAGTTTGAGGTCAATTATTTTGTATAGTACTTGCGGGACCAGTTGATACTGGAACTGCCCGACATAGTACATAGTCAGAAGCCAACGTTAATGAGTTTAAGGTCGGTGTATAATAATTACTAACCGGGTAATATATAGAGATCTGAAGTACAGATCATTAGTCCAAATTTACCTGGAAACTTGAAGTCGGACCTTATCAGATCACAAAAAGACAGTAAGCATTATGTTCCAAACTCCGAGACAACTAGTTTAATATCTCGAGAGCACTTCCAGAGTCAAGTGAGAGTTATTCAGTTATGTTAAAGTTGAGAACAGACCGTCTAATAAGACAAGACTTATAGTTATTCCTCGCAAGTATATCCAGTACCTCGATTCTCGAATTCAAAAAAATTCGAGAAATCGCAGGAAAGATTATTTTTCAGTAGATTTTTCTTGAGGTTAGTATAGCCTCAAGGAAGGTGAGTACTACCATATCTAGCGTGTCGATTTATGACACATTTTTTGAGTGTGATGTGGAAGAATTTTCAACAACAACAGACAATGTCGTGGTGACAAATCGAAGCCTTCCAATCGAGGATGTACATCGCGATAGAGAAAGAAGTTATATCTGAGTCACAGTACGTTGGGAGATTACAGAGAGATAGCATTATAGGACGGTGAGGTTACTACCATAAAGATACAGATACAAAAAAAAAAAATGTGAGTACAAACAACACTGACGTCGCAGGTGCAACATTCGCTGGTGCTGCATGCAGGCGTGCCGCACTCACGAGATGAGGAGCAGGTGTGCCACATTGTAATACCACGTCATCGGGTAGGTATTCGCGAGGGGTAATTACCGAAATTGCTAGTTATTCTCATTTGTACATGTATGTTATTCAAAAGTTTCCCGCGCGTACTGCAGTGACTTGGGTCTCACAATCGAATTCTATTCAGAAGATCGACAGTTAGCCAAAGGAAGAAAATGAGTTCTTTTCTGGATCTACGAGGAGCATATGAGAAAGAACTAGCTATCAAGATATTTGATTTCTTAAATCGATTAAGTCGCGCGCTAAGTACAAATTGACCTATTTTAGGAGGTCAGAAGTACTCAGTTACAACCAGAAGCACCAAGAGCTAGTTAACCGGAACTCTAGCCAAGCTAGGTGTTTTCGACAATTCAATAACAAATCCGCTAGGACTTGTGTAGTTATTTCTTAATGGTTATACTGTGCTAGTCAAATAATTAGTGGCTATCCAGAGTGTTGTCCCACAAAAACTTAGAAACCACCTGTCAAGACGAGAACCAACAGTAGTCGTGTCCAATTCCTAGGATTGGCGTAGCGACTACAAGTGTATGAGAACAAAAGATAAGTATGATCAGACGACATGGGACCAGCACCAACAGATTTTGAAAGCCAAGTTTTAACCAAGACTCATTCGCGGGAAGAAGTAGAAAGAGTCCAGTGCCTTTCAACATAAGGCCACTCGGTAGAGGAATACGGGCACAAATTTGCTAATGAGAGCGTTTTTTCTCGTCACCTCATAAACAGTGAGGGGAATGAAGCATTCTATTTTTTTAGACATGCCCATAGCGCATGATTTCAGGACATCTTCCCCGAACAACTTCTGGGAGGACCACCTAACCACCAGGTGGAGTTCACAATCGACTTAGTCCCCGGAGCGGGACCCGTGTCGAAAGCACCGTATCGCATGGCGCCGAAAGAGCTTCAGGAGTTGAAGGCTAAGATTCAGGAGCTGTTGAGTCTCGATTTCATCCGACTGAGCCTTTTACCTTGGGGAGTGTAACACCCCGCTTTTCCATAAACATCAGAGTGCGCAACTCGCAATTTTTATTTAAAATAAAACGTTTTACATTGCGAAATACTGATTCGGAGTGCTACTAAGATACATAACTGACTGAAAAGTCTGAACTTTCGAATACAAAAGTTAACTAATACATGATTGATAAAACTAGACGAATTCACTGTTGCAGAACTGATAGTGGACTTCGGTTGAACCAACAGTGAATCGTCAACAGCTTGCTGACTGATAATGGGCTAAGTATGACAAACAGACAAACATCAGCGGAAGCTGTAGCTGGGAATTTGGTTAGCAATGCCGTAGTCGTGAAAACATTTTATCTGAAAGTAATAACGGCTTTGCTATGCCAAATTCTAACTATACAAAACATAATTTAATCTTTATAAGCATAAAGCTTA
>CACSLK010000486.1:0-16056 GCA_902706635.1 Striga hermonthica
CATTTAAAGAAGTCAAGGAAAATAAGACTAAATAGGGGCAAAAACGAAAAAATAATCGACGTCTCCGGAAAGGCTTGTTTTCGAAAATGGCACCATTAATTGATGTGAATAACATACATTTCACGCACCATCGCGTTTCGAAACCAATTCGTATACATTTTGAAGAAGCGAATAAAAGAAGAGTAAATAGCGGCAAAAACGAAAATATAATCAACGTCTCCGAAAAGGCTTGTTTTAGAACACGACACAATTATTTGATGTGAATAACATATATTTCTCACACCATCGCGTTTCGAAGCAAAATCTTATACATATAAAGAAGTCGAGGAAAATAAGAGTAATAGAATAGGGGCAAAAACGAAAAAAAAAATCAACGTCTCCGGAAAGACTTGTTTTCGAACACGACACGATTATATGATGTGGATAACATATATTTCTCGCACCATCCCGTTTCAAAGCAAATTCGTATACATTAAAAGAAGTCGAGGAAAATAAGAGTAAATAGGGGCAAAAACGAAAAAATAATTAACGTCTCTGGAAAGGCTTGTTTTCGAACACGACCACATTATTTGATGTGAATAACATATATTTTTTACACCTTCGCGTTTCGAAGTAAATTTCTTATACATTTAAAGAAGTCGAGGAAAATAAGAGTAAATAGGGGCAAAAACGAAAATATAATCAACGTCTCCGAAAAGGCTTGTTTTCGAACACGGCACCATTATTTGATGTGAATAACATATATTTCTCGCACCATCGCATTTCGAAGCAAAGTCTTATACATATAAAGAAGTCGAGGAAAATAAGAGTAATAGAATAGGGCCAAAAACGAAAAAATAATCAACGTCTCCGGAAAGACTTGTTTTCGAACACGACACCATTATATGATGTGGATAATATATATTTCTCGCACCATCCCGTTTCGAAGCAAATTCGTATACATTTAAAGAAGTCGAGGAAAATAAGAGTAAATAGGGGCAAAAACGAAAAAATAATTAACATCTCCGAGAAGGTTTGTTTTCGAACACGACAACATTATTTGATGTAAATAACATATATTTCTTACACTTTCGCGTTTCGAAGTAAATTCTTATACAATTAAAGAGGTCGAGGAAAATAAGAGTAAATAGGGGCAAAAATGAAAAAATAATCAACGTCTCCGGAAATGCTTGTTTTCAACATGGCACCATTATTTGACGTGAGTAACATATATTTCTCGCACCATCGCATTTCGAAGAAAAATTGTATACATATAAAGAAGTCGAGGAAAATAAGAGTAATAGAATAGGGGCAAAAATGAAAAAAAAAAAAATCAACGTCTTCGGAAACACTAGTTTTCGAACACGACACCATTATATGATGTGGATAACATATATTTCTCGCACCATCCCGTTTCGAAGCAAATTCTTATACATTTAAAGAAGTCGAGGAAAATAAGAGTAAATAGGGGCAAAAACGAAAAAATAATTAACGTCTCCGGAAAGGCTTGTTTTCGAACACGACAACATTATTTGATGTGAATAACATATATTGCTTACACCTTCGCGTTTCGAAGTAAATTCTTATACATTTAAAGAAGTCGAAGAAAATAAGAGTAAATAGGGGCAAAAACGAAAATATAATCAACGTCTCTGAAAAGGCTTGTTTTCCAACACGACACCATTATTTGATGTGAATAACATATATTTCTCGCACCATCACGTTTCGAAGCAAAATCTTATACATATAAAGAAGTCGAGGAAAATAATAGTAATAAAATAGGGGCAAAAACGAAAAAATAATCAACGTCTCCGGAAAGACTTGTTTTCGAACACGACACCAGTATATGATGTGGATAACATATATTTCTCGTGCCATCGCATTTCAAAGCAAATTCATATACATTTAAAGAAGTCGAGGAAAATAAGAGTAAATAGGGGCGAAAACAAAAATATAATTAACGTCTCCGGAAAGGCTTGTTTTCAAACATGACACCATTATTTGATGTGAATAACATATATTTCTTGCACCTTCGCGTTTCGAAGTAAATTCTTATACATTTAAAGAAGTCGAGGAAAATAAAAGTAAATAGGGGCAAAAACGAAAAAATAATCAACGTCTCCGGAAAGGCTTGTTTTCAAACACGACACCATTATTTGATGTGGATAACATATATTTCTCACACCATCGCATTTCGAAGCAAATTCGTTTACATTTAAAGAAGTCGAGGAAAATAAGACTAAATAGGGGCAAAAACGAAAAATAATCAACGTCTCCGGAAAGGCTTGTTTTCGAACACGACACCATTATTTGATGTGAATAACATATATTTCTTGCACCATCGCATTTCGAAACCAAATCGTATACATTTTAAAAAAGTCCAATAAAATAAGAGTAAATAGGGGGAAAAACAAAAATATAATCAACGTCTCCGAAAAGGCTTGTTTTCAAACACGACACCATTATTTGATGTGAATAACATATATTTATCGCACCATCGCGTTTGGAAGCAAAATATTATACATATAAAGAAGTCGAGAAAAAAAAGAGTAATAGAATAGGGGCAAAAACGAAAAAATAATCAACGTCTTCGGAAAGACTTGTTTTCGAACACGGCACCATTATATGATGTGGATAACATATATTTCTCGCACCATCGCATTTCGAAGAAAATTTGTATACATTTATAGAAGTCGAGGAAAAATAAGAGTAATAGGGGCAAAAACGAAAAAATAATTAACGTCTCCGGAAAGGCTTGTTTTCGAACACGACACTATTATTTGATGTGAATAACATTTTTTTGTTGCACCTTCGCGTTTCGAAGTAAATTCTTATACATTTAAAGAAGTCGAGGAAAATAAGAATAAATAGGGGCAAAAACAAAAAAATAATCATCATCTCCGCAAATTCTTGTTTTCGAACATGGCACCATTATTTGATGTGAGTAACATACATTTCTCGCACCATCGTGTTTCGAAGCAAAATCGTATACATATAAAGAAGTCGAGGAAAATAAGAGAATATGGGCAAAAACGAAAAAATAATCAATGTCTCCCGAAAGGCTTGTTTTCGAACACGACACCATTATTTGATGTGGATAACATATATTTCTCGCACCATCGCATTTCGAAGCAAATTCGTATATATTTAAAGAAGTCGAGGAAAATAAGAGTAAATAGGGGAAAAAACGAAAAAATAATCAACGTCTCCGGATAGGCTTTTTTCAACACAGCACCATTATTTGATGTGAATAACATATATTTCTTGCATCATCGCGTTTCGTTACAAAAATGTATACATTTAAACAAGTCGAGGAAAATAAGAGTAAATAGGGGCAAAAACGAAAAAATAATCAACGTCTCCGGAAAGGCTTGTTTTCGAACACGGCACCATTATTTAATGTGAATAAAATATATTTTTTGCACCATCTCGTTTCGAAGCAAAATCGTATACATATAAAGTAGTTGAGAAAAATATGAGTAAATAGGGGCAAATGCGAAAAAATAATCAACGGCTCCGGAATGGCTTGTTTTCGAACACGGCACCATTTTTTGATGTGAGTAACATATATTTCTCGCTCCATCGCGTTTCGAAGCAAAATCTTATACATATAAAGAAGTCGAGAAAAATAAGAGTAATAGAATAGGGGCAAAAACGAAAAAATAATCAACGTCTCCGGAAAGACTTGTTTTCGAACACGACACCATTATATGATGTGGATAACATATATTTCTCGCACCATCGCATTTCGAAGCAAATTCGTATACATTTAAAGAAGTCGAGGAAAATAAGAGTAACTAGGGGCAAAAACGAAAAAATAATTAACGTCTCTGGAAATGCTTGTTTTCGAATATGACACCATTATTTGATGTGAGTAACATACATTTCTCGCACCATCGCGTTTCGTTACAAAAATGTATAAATTTAAAGAAGAGGAAAAAAAGAGTAAATAGGGGCAAAAACGAAAAAAAAAATTAACGTCTCCGAAAAGGCTTGTTTTCGAACATAGCACCATTATTTGATGTGAGTAACATATATTTCTCGCACCATCGCTGTTGTCAAATGAGAATTAACAACAATATAACTGATAAGGATTTGAATTAAGTTCAGTATTAGTCAACAGAAGCTTTTATGATTGATAAAAGGAAATGGAAATTTTTTCTGATTATTATTGTTGTATCTCTCCCCTTTTATATTTATGTACAACGTTCATCTGTAAAGTAATCATTACATTTGAAAGGTCAAAGGCGGCTTCTCGCAATCCCTCAAGGTCAAAGGCGGCCTCTTGCTACGTCTCTTGATAGCGCGCCACTTGGACAAACATAATGATGATGTATGCTGAGTTGTCGCCGCCTTACAGTGCTGAGATGGCACATCATAGATATCGGTTTATCCAATTATAACCGATATGTTGTATCCGACATGTAGTGACCGACATGTGATATCGGTCAGGTAATGGAGATGTCGGTTCTTGCTGAATCTCTCGTCATGCAGTCGTCTTGAAGTCTGTGGAAACGTCACGTACTTGCACGAATTTTAATCATCCCCACACTGACCTTAATCGTCTAATCAACGTTGCTTAACTTGGTTCATTGAAAATGATATCAACAAGGTGGCCCCCAGCATTAATGGTCGTCTGGATGGAAGACGGGCAGTGATGCTGAAGCTTTATCGGAAAGTAACTAAATTCTTGGATCAACATGACATGTCGGTTTCATCTTCACTCCTCCGACATCTCTACACTTGGTGGAATTAACACTCAAGAATTGAAACGATGCACTTTATTGAAATTAATTGCACCGTTTATTAATAGAGGTAACAGTCACTTAAAATAGGCCACGTAGCTGCTATTAAGAGGCACGATTTTCAAGAGTCGCGTCGACTCGCAAATCCAGAACGTGTAATCCACGCGCCCCTATTTTCGTCGATTTCCAACGGTCGCTTTCGAATCCAGGGTTTAGTATAAATAGGAATTCTTCTTTTGAGATCTATTTTACTTTCATCTTCTTCTTGTAATCGTCTTTTCTGCTTTCTTTGCAAATTAATCTCCTTTCAATTGTATTCAGAGCATTCCAGATCTGCGAACTGCTTCCTGTGGTAAGAATTTCTCACCCTATTTTGTTTATATACTCCGACTTTTCTTTCTTTTTCTCGGCATCATGAGCGTATCATGGGCGTCTTCGGGTGACGACGAATTGGACGTGATGATGATTAACATGGTTCACTCTGGGGAGTTGGAGTTGTTGTCTGAGTATAACCGATGGGACCCGGTGTTTGTCGAACGATTGAAGATTCGGCTAAACGATAGCGAGGGGGATAAAGTCGTAGAGAAAAACGCCATCGATGACTCAAGATTTTGGAGGCGACCCATTAGGAGATGGCCGAACCCTGAACTTACATCCCATGGCGAACCCAGTATTCTTACTGATGCCGACGTCGTTATGTTGCGGAGCGAAATTCGAGTCCCTACGTCGGTACATCTATTTGCTCCATACCCAGGTGAGAGGATCACATGCCCTCCACCCAACTGCGTCGGTGTATTCGCCGAGAGTCTAAGATCAGGCTTGCGATTACCTTTGCCACGCATAATCACTGAATATTTGCGGGACTGGGAGTTTCCGATATGCAAAATCGCTCCAAATTCATGGAAGCGAATTATTGGACTGCTGGTACTTTTCGCCGAAAAGAAGTGGGATCTACCGTCGGCGAAGGACATGAGAAGCATGTTCACATTTCGAAAGAGTCCAGATAGACAAGTGTCGGACCCACTTCTCACTTTTTCCATTGTCGGTAAACCCCAACCAAGGGTTAAGGTCGGCGAATTAATAATGGAGGTCCCCGATACTTTACATAGCTTCCAAGAGGAGTGGTTGTGGGTCGGTGGAGATTGGCAGTGCCCCGACTTCGCTAATGATCTTCTTGCAGACGGGACAAGCATCCCAATGGCTATTAAATCTGGTTATTGTAAGTTGTTTACCGTTTTCTTCACTTCGATTATTATTATTTTGTTTTTTGTTGTCGCTAACAGGTGGACTTTTGTGACCTTGTAGCAAAACCAACCGAGAAGAGAGAGCCCAAGTTCGAAGGTCTACTATACGATCGAGTGGACAAATTGTTTGAAGTGTCTCATAACAAACAACGATATCAACGTCTTGTAAAGGATTCCCGTTTAGAGTTGGCTGGTTTGTCTCCCGGGATACTTGATTCTTCATTTTTACCAGGTAATCTTCTTCGCTTATCTCGTAGCATTGTTCGTGTTAACGAAATCGGTCTAACTTTGAATTTGTTGTAACAGTCTATTATCCATTGCTGTGATATTTTGGTTTCGGAGATCCCACAGAGGCAGAAGAACACCGGAGACGTAATCCGAACTTCGACTTAAAGAACAAAGTCGGAAAAAATAAAAATCTTCAATCAACCGAAATGGCTGGACGCATAAACCTTCTTAAGGTGTGGAAGAAAAATCCCAACCGATCTCAAAGTGCTGTCGGTGAACCATCGTCAACAAGGGTTGAGCCTACGCCAGCGATTGTGAATGAGCCAGTAGTTACCGACGTCCCCCCACTTGAGGTGGCACACTGCAGCAAATAATGACGCCGGTTGATGAGCCCGTGGTTGAGCCAGAAATCTCTCAAGAAGCGCTAGGGGAGTCCGATGTGCCAGTGATTCATCGTCGCAAGAGATCCAGCGTATCTCACGTGGCGGAAAGGATGAAGAAGAGGCAAGACACCGGCGTCGGCAAGGATAAGGAGGAAGAACCCGAAATCATTCTGAGGGATTCTTTCCTCAAAATAAATGAGAAAAAAGCGGCAGAGCTGACGCTGCCGGAGTGCGTGTTCGACCCTTGGTTCTCAATGTTTTAGATAGTCGTCGAGCCAAAAATCACAAACAATCAGCGGTTCCCCGATGAAGCAGTTAAGGCAGCGAAGGTCCCTTTGATGTCGTGGGACCCGAAAACTCACGCTGGAATTGCATCTCTGCCCGACGACCAGAAATTTAGTTATGCCCGAGGCTGCTTGGGACGAGCACTCGTCAGCTTCATAGCAGCCGAGGAAAGTTATCGGGGCAGAGTTCATGAGCTTGATGAGAAGCAGCACGAGCTAAGTTTGAAAAAAGGCGCCATAGCTTCTTTGGAGGATGAGAAGTCCCGTTATGAAGCATCAATGTCGGAAAAAGAAGCTCAGTTGCAGGCGGCACAAACCGAGGTGGGTTCGCTTAAAACTGAGAGAGAGAATCTTCTGCTGGCCCATGACCTCTTGTCAGTTCAGCTGGCCAAGGTTGCCGAGGTCGCAAAGGAGAAAGACGAGAAGCTTATAAGGTTAAAGGCTGAGCTTCAAGTTGTCCGCAAGGATCGATCCGATAAGGATGCTGAGCTGACTCGAAGTCGCGAAGCTCATGAAGCTGCTATGGGTAAACTCCGACAAGAGATGTCAACCACGGCTGAGCTCAAATTCCATGAGGGTATCGAAGTCGGGAAGAAATCGGTGGCCGAGTCCGACAATGCATCTAATGCCAACGCAGTAACGGAATGGGAGTTGGAACTGAACGCCGCTTTGGCCTTGCATTGGGTGATCGACAGAGTGGAAAGCGGCGTATACACAATGGATGAGCTGCGTATCTTCCTCCTTCATAAGATGGAGAAGCATGGTTTTAATCCTGAAATGAAGAACGCCCACATTCCGGCCGACCAGGATGAAAGAGACTTCGCCGACCGACTTCTGAAACAGAAGGAAAGTCGGATGTTGGAACTGGACATGATACCCTTGTCGGAGGAACGCAAGGCAAAGATCCGCCGGTCATTTGTCGACATGGTCCTCGAAGTGGAAAAGGCTAAGAAGCCCGAAATGGCTAATATATGTGTGGAGACGATTGCCGAGGCTTTCATTACAGAAACATTTGAGGGCCTGTCCGATGAGGAGCTTTTAGGCGCGATTATCAGTTTTGCCTCACGCAAGGTGGCGGAGGATGACGCCTAAGCTAAAGGATGGGTGGCTGATCCAGTTCCTTCTGATGACGATCGTGTTCTGCATGAAGATGATGATGTCGTCGTGATCAAGGAAAGTGATATCGTCCGAGCATTGGAAGAGAAGGAAGAGGACGTAATTCAGCGCTTGAGCCAGAGATTAATAGATCATATGGATGCTGTTGATAAGGACAAGGCTGGTGTCGGAATTCCTCAGTCTGGAGGGGCGTCGTCGTCGGGGACCAAAGAAACTTGATGCTTTTTACTTATTTATTTTGTCGTTCATTTGTTTGTTTTTCTCGGAAATGTACGAACAATATTTGGTTTTGAAATGAAATATTAATGTTTGATGGTTGTAATGTTCTTTATGAATGCTTTGATGTAACTCATTATTGTAACAAGTCAAAATATGTCAGAAAAGGTGAATAAATGTTTGTCAGATTAAAATTCCCGACATAACATTAAGGCAATAATTTCCGACTTGCTTTTATTGGAAGCATTTATCGCGTAAGTCCTTGAATGTCTCAAAGAACTTAAGAATTTTATTGTTGGCTCATCAAATCAACGTCGGGATTTGATATTAAAGAGCATAAGCCTCCCCAAACCATCTTCAGGGCTTGGAAGTATCCGGCTTTGTCGCGTTTGGCTGGGTCATACCATCTTCAGGGTATGAAACACGTTTAGCCTCAGCAACAGGGACAGATTTATTGTGGTCCGAGTGATCGAACAAATTATAGAGGTTCGTCACATAAACTTTATTGACAGCAAAATGTGCTTTTTGTACAGGAGTAGAACAAAAACTTTTTTACACGTCAAGAACAGTACTTTGATCTTCAAGCTCACTGATAATACTTCTTCAGATGGGTGGTATGCCAAGGATATTGAAGAGGAATACCGTCTAAAGTTTCGAGTCGGTAGGTGCCATTAGAAATCAGTCAATTTACTTTAAAAGGTCCTTCCCACTTTGGTTGTAGTGGGCCAACATTGGCCCCGGTAACTCTTTTCAGCACAAGGTCTCCTTTGACAAATGAACGTGGTTTGAGTCTTGAATTGATATACTTTTCGCTACGTCGTTTATAAGCGGTATTTCGAATTTCAGCATCAACTCGTAATTCATCGACCAAATTGAGACTGGCTTTCAAGTTTGCCGAGTTGGTTTCTTCAGAGAAGTGAGTGACCCGATATGTCGGAGAAGCGAGTTCAACCGGTATCACGGCTTTAGTCCCAAAAGCTAACGAAAACAGAGTTTCTCCAGTCGAATTCCTCGTCGTCGTCCGGTAAGACCAGAGGACATAAGGCAACTCGTCAGGCCAAGATCCTTTTGCAGCTTCAAGTCGAGTTTTCAGGCCATTCTTAATAATCTTATTTACGGCTTCTATCTGTCCATTAGCTTGTGGGTGATAAGGTGACGAGAAGAAGTGTTTGATGCCGTAATCTTCACAAAAGCTCTCAAATCGCTTGCCTTCAAACTGACGACCATTGTCGGTTATGATGGAGTTCGGAATTCCAAACCGACAAACGATTGATTTCCACACAAAATCAACCATTTTCTGTTCTGTGATGGTCACAAGAGGCTCGGCTTCAACCCACTTAGTGAAATAATCGGCGGCTAAAATAGCAAACCGAACTCCCCCTTTTGCCGTTGGAAGTGGGCCGATCAAATCAATTCCCCATTTTGCAAACGGCCACGGGCTATAGATTGACTTGAGGAGTTCAGGATGTTGGTTGACGTTAGGGGCAAATATTTGGCATTTATGGCATCGCCGCACCCAATCTGCAGCGTCTTTCCTAATAGTAGGCCAGTAGTAGCCTTGTCGAAGAATTTTATGGGATAAAGTTTGAGCTCCCTGATGGGTACCGCAGACTCCTTCGTGTACTTCTTGAAGAACTCGTTGAGCGTCAATCTCCGGTAAACACTTAAGCAATGGAGTAGAGTATCCACGCTTATATAATGTTCCTTGGTCAATAGTGAAATGAGCAGCACGAACACGAAGAGCGCGAGCTTCTTTTGGGTCTTCAGGTAAAGCCCCGGTTTGAAGATAGTCAACGATGGGATCCATCCATGTCTGATTTAAAGTTGGCGGGGCGGCGTCAACCATGACGACGTCGGTAGAGGCTGTGGATGAAGTTGCTTGTTGAGTAATTTGTACGAACTCAACATTATTCAAGTCGGTCGATGAAGCCAATCGTGAAAGAGCATCTGCCTGGATATTGGATGACCGAGGTATATGTTCCAGCGTCATTTTAAATTGTGCCAACTTTCTTTTTACGAGATCAAGATAAGGTAACAACCGTGGTTCTTTAACTTCATAAGTACCATTGATATGGCTGACCAATAACTGAGAGTCGAAAAATATTCGGAGAGACGAAACATTCATGGACTCAGCAAAGCGTAGGCCTGATAAAAGGGCCTCATACTCGGCTTCGTTGTTGGTGGCCGGGAAAGTGAATGCCACAGAGTAGCAAAACACTTGTTGATCTGGACTAACTAAGACAATCCCTCCTCCAGCTCGCATAGCGGTGGAGGATCCATCGACATAAAGAGTCCACGTTGGATCTTCAATAGATGTACTGACACTTGGAGTAAATTCAGCAATGAAGTCAGATAATACTTGAGCTTTGATAGCGGTCCGTGGTCGGTACTGAATATCAAATTGTCCCAACTCTATCGCCCATTTAATCATTCTTCCCGACGTGTGAGGTCGGTGAAGGACTTGTCGGAGAGGGTATGTCGTAAACACAATAATTGAGTGTTCCAAAAAATATGGGCGCAACTTCCGCGCAGCGATGATCAGAGCATAGGCCAACTTCTCCATATGCAAATATCGCAATTCAGCGTCATGTAAGGCTTTGCTAATATAATACACCGGAAACTGTTGAAGCCCATCTTGTCGTATGAGAACAGCACTAACAGCAACGTCACTTACACCAAGGTACAAATAAAGAGGCTCACCAGGAAGTGGTTTCTGCAACGTCGGTAATCGTAAGAGAACTTCTTTGATGTTGTCAAAAGCATACTGGCATTCCATGGTCCATTCGAACGGTTTCTTCTTTTTGATAGCGTCAAAGAACGGCTTGCAATGATATGTAGACTTTGAAATGAACCGATTGAGGGCTGCCAGTCGACCAGTTAAAGCTTGGACACCCTTGATAGACGTCGGGGGGGCTAGGTCAAGTATGGCTTGAATCTTGGCGGGATTGGCTTCGATCCCTCTTTGACTTACCATGTATCCTAAAAACTTTCCTGATCCAACTCCGAAAGTACACTTCTTGGGATTAAGCACCATAGAATATTCTCGGAGTATATCGAAGACTTCGGAAAGGTGGGTGATGTGATCAGAGGCCTGTTCCGACTTCACTAACATATCATTCACATAGACTTCCATCGTGTGGCCGATCAGGCGAGCAAACATCTTATTGACCAGCCTCTGATACGTGGCCCCTGCATTCTTCAATCCGAAAGTCATCATGACATAGCAATAAAGACCTCGAGCTGAGTAGAACGAGGTGTGTTCAGCATCATCAGGGTGCATAGGAATTTGATTAAAGCCTGAATAGGCATCCAAGGAACTCATAAGTTGGTGTCCCGACGTAGCATCTACCATGTAATCAATGTGTGGAATGGGGTAGCTATCTTTCGGGCATGCTTGATTCAAATCTGAAAAATCTATGCACAGACGCCAAAGGCTGGTGGCTTTCTTGACCAAGACAGGATTTGATATCCACGTCGGGTACTTGGCTTCTTTGACAAATTTATTGTCTATGAGCTTATTCACTTCCTCTTCAAGGGCCTTCTGACGATCCGGGCCAAATTTCCGGCATTTCTGGATAACAGGCTTGACAGTTTTATCCAAATTCAGGCGATGGCATGCTTTTTGCGGGTCAATCCCTTTCATATCTTCATGCTTCCAAGCGAACACATCGGAGTTTGATTGAAGGAATTGAATTAAGCTTGATCGAATGGGTTCTTGAAGGTTAGCCCCAATGCGCAACGACTTCTGATGAGTCGATCCGTCCACGTAAATGGTTTCGAACTCTTCAACTGGTTCCGCTCGGACATGATGACTTCCATCCTTAAACTGCATCCGTGGATCCATATCTTCTTGCATTTCTGCATCTTTCTTATGAAAAGGTGGTTCTTGATCGAGGACTTCAGTTAATGTTTCAGGCAAGACCGACGTCATAGGGATGTCGGTATTAGAAGGCGGCATGTTGGTATCTGCTTGAGGCATGTCTGTATCCGGAATGAACTGATCAGCCTTTTCAGCATCAAAAGTTGAATTACTGGGCTTAACGAAGTTATCAGCATCCTGCTCTTCAATCATATGAAAGTTACGCAAGGTTGAGAGCAACGTCAGACTTCGGGCTTCTCGTTGATCTCCGTAATGAGTGCCTTCTCCTTCAATAGTAGGAAACTTCAAGGCATAATGAAAAATTGATACAGCAGCACGAAGTTTGTAAAGTGCAGTTCGCCCTACTACAGCATTATATTCATTCTGGACATCTAGAACTTTCAAAGTCTCCATGATGATCTTGGATTTTGGTCCAAAGCCACCAAAACGAATAGGGAGCAATATTTCACCGACAGGGCAGGAAATGCTTCCATTGAAGCCTTGAATTTGGTCGTTGCAAGGCCTAATGTCTGCTGGGTCCAAACCCAATTTCTTGAAAGTGCGGAGCATTAAAATACTTGAGTAAGCTCCTGTGTCGACCAAAATCCGATGAACAGGAATCCCTCCAATCGGGGTCGTTATAATGAGGGCGTCGGAATGAGGATGAGCAAATAAATTAGCGTCTTCGATACTGAATGTGATAGGACAATTCCGTTTGTTAATGGTATCGAAGGTCAACGTTCATGACTCGTTTCTCGGCATTCTGTGCCTCCCGGGCATAGGCTTTGACTTTCCGTCGAGACGTATCTAACTGTTTATTATTGGAGTTGATTCGCGGTATGCAATGTGAAGAGTCTAAGGTATCACGTATTTTAGACTTCCTGCAGTTATCGGTCGAGGTTCCGACATGAGTAGAAAATGTAAAGACCTCCTTATCATTTGCGCGAGCTCTTTTCTGGTTAGCAGGTCGGTTATCTTCATCTTCATCGTCTGAAAGGTCTAAGGGCCTTCCTTTCCGGCGGTTGTCAAAATTTCAAAACTTTTGAAGTTGAGGTTGTCCGATCAAGCGTAAGAGTGCCGACAAAAGACCGAGACATTCATCGGTATTGTGTCCGGGAGACTTATGGTATGCACAGTACCGAGTTTTGTCCAACTTGTCTTCAGGAGTTCTCACATGCCTCGGGTCTGGGATAATCCCCTTTCCTTTCAGTTCTTCATATATGGTAGCTGCTCCGGTGGAATAGACGGCATGATAACCCGTTCTGACGTTGTCCAAATATTGATCACGAGCAGCCCGAGACTCTGGAGTATTTTCATATCCTTTGGAGGAGTTCCGAAACTGTGCTTTCCCAAAGTTCTTCTTGTTTTTCTTTTTAGCATCCGGTTCAGTCTTGCTCTCTTTCGTCGAGAAGTCGAAACTGGGAACCGACATTGATTCTTCAGCAATAATAAATTGTTGAGCTCGCACAAGAAATTCTTGAAACGTAGCAGGTTTTTTTTGACACAAGGTCCAACGAAACATCGAGTTGGGTTTCAATCCAGCAATGGCAGTTACTAACAGAGTTTCAGGGTGACAAGGCTCCATGTTCTGAATTCGGTCGTTGAACCGGGCCACGTAGTCTTTAACAGTCTCGTCATCCTTCTGCACAATGTTGGTAATCAATTCTTTCGGAATAAGGCAGATTTGAGCACCGATAAAGTGTGATCGGAAAGCCGCACGCAACTGTTGCCATTTCCAAATCGAATGAGGCGGGAGAGTATAATACCATTTTTGAGCTCGCGGCCCCAGTGTAAGCGAAAACATCCGACACCTCAGAGCGTCTGAAGCACCATGCAAATCCATCCAGGACGAATAATGGCCCAAATGTGCATCTGGATCTGATGTCCCATCATACATGCCGATTTGTGGAATTTTTACCTTAGCTGGAAGCGCCTCTGCGGTAAGTTCTGGAGCTAATTGGGAATCTGCTTCGACGATGACATTTCCCGACATCGTGACATGTCGGGGAGAGTCTTCCTGCGATTTCTGTCGCGTCTCAAGTTCAGCCAAATGTTTACGAAGAGTTTCAATTTCCTCTGCACTATGTCTTGAAAGGCGATTTCGTTCAATTTGTTGCTGCATATCTTCGTGAGCATGAGGCGCTGATGAAACGGGTCTAGGACGTGGAGAAATTCTCTGGTGATGAGCAGAATGACTTTCAGCAGTCATCTCCTGAACAGGGGGCTGATCTGGGACTTGATTATTCGTTACAGGATTAGCAATCACATGAGTCCGCTCTTCTCGACGTGGAGAGGTATGATGAGATTGCGACGTAGCATGGGATGTTGCCGCACGTGTTTCAGGACCATGACAAGCATGGGTTGGATGTTCTGTTGGGTTAGTAGTTAACGGCATCGATGACGGTACCGTATTCGAGTTCCTGGGCACGGCTCGAGCTATCAACGAAGTCAAACCTTGAATAAACTCCGGATTTTGAAGAAAGTTTGCGATATTCATAACCGGAGGAGGTGGTGTTGCACGCCGTGGAGAGTGGTTAGTCGATTGGCTCTGGCCAGGGTGAGTTACGTGGTCTCGACCAGACTGCGACATGATGGTTTCGAGCGTGAAAATGGCTTAAAAGCGAAAGTTAACGTGAAAACATGAAAAGCGCCCTTCCTCTAGCGCCAAACTGTTGTCAAATGAGAATTAACAACAATATAACTGATAAGGATTTGAATTAAGTTCATTATTAGTCAACAGAAGCTTGTATGATTGATAAAAGGAAATGGAAATTTTTTCTGATTATTATTGTTGTATCTCTCCCCTTTTATATTTATGTACAACGTTCATCTGTAAAGTAATCATTACATTTGAAAGGTCAAAGGCGGCTTCTCGCAATCCCTCAAGGTCAAAGGCGGCCTCTTGCTACGTCTCTTGATAGCGCGCCACTTGGACAAACATAATGATGATGTATGCTGAGTTGTCGCCGCCTTACAGTGCTGAGATGGCACATCATAGATATCGGTTTATCCAATTATAACCGATATGTTGTATCCGACATGTAGTGACCGACATGTGATATCGGTCAGGTAATGGAGATGTCGGTTCTTGCTGAATCTCTCGTCATGCAGTCGTCTTGAAGTATGTGGAAACGTCACGTACTTGCACGAATTTTAATCATCCCCACACTGACCTTAATCGTCTAATCAACGTTGCTTAACTTGGTTCATTGAAAATGATATCAACAATCGCGTTTGGAAGCAGAATCTTATATATATAAAGAAGTCGAGGAAAATATAAGTAATAGAATAGGGGAAAAAATGAAAAAATAGTCAACGTCTCCAGAAAGACTTGTTTTCGAACACGACACCATTATATGATGTGGATAACATATATTTCTCGCACCATCGCATTTCGAAGCAAATTCGTATACATTTAAAGAAGTCGAGGAAAATAAGAGTAAATAGGGGAAAAAATGAAAAAATATTTAACGTCTCCGGAAAGGCTTGTTTTCGAACACGACACCATTATTTGATGTGAGAAACATATATTTCTCGCACCATCGCATTTCGAAGCAAAACCTTATACATATAAAGAAGTCGAGGAATATAAGAGTTGTAACACCCCTCCTTATCGTAAAATCAGAGTGCGCAAAAATTCGCAAAGTCTTTAAAATAGAACCTTTTTACTTTGCGAAAACTGATTCGGGGTGCTACCTTTAAAATCGTGATTTAATTTGGAAAACCGATATTTTAATTTTAATAAAATCATCCGGTTACTGAAAACATAAATTTCTCAAAAGTTCATCAAAAGATAAGTTCGTCAAAATGAGTACGTCAAAAGTCATCAAAAACATTTTTACAAGTTATCAAAATATCATTAGCGGAAGCGTAAGTCATCTTATTAATTATACAGTCAAAAACATAAATGTCCTGAAGCTTCCGTCACGTCACGCTCCCGGCCCGGCATCCTGACCTGAAAAACATGATAAAACTGGGGAGTGAGCACTATGGCACTGTGCT
>CACSLK010000502.1:8267-40142 GCA_902706635.1 Striga hermonthica
AAGCCCTTATCCTATTCTCCTTAGGGTCCCTACTGTAGCTCTATATATACAGCACTCTTAGAAGAGCAGAACAATCCCATAATCCTTGGGAAACGTCCAGCCCTCTCTTTCTCTCTCTTCCAAGGAGTTCTTCTATTTCTTGTGTTCCACTGATACAAGATCTAGAAAGCTGGTTGAGAATACAGTAGAAGATCTTAAGGTATATAGAGATTCTAATCATACATCCAAACTAGAGACCAAAACCAGCAAGTGACCATACCACGACGACCAGGACGACGAGACGAAGAGATCGTCGTCGAGATCGCCGCCGTCCGCCACCGCACGCGCCGCCACGCGCCGCCGGAAGGTTCCAGCTGCCGAGGACAACGCGCGCGCGTGAGAGCGCATGAATCGACCTTTTTCGGATCGGTCAATGCCGTTGACTTCGCCGTGATGTCGGCTTTCTGGATTGGTCAAGTTTGTTCGATTCCGAGAAGATTTGATTTGCGGTCAACTGTTCGGGCCAGCCAGATCTACATAAATTTTAAGAAGTAAGTTTCCTTCATCAAACCTTTAGATCCGCTACGCATAGGTTTATGTTGAATGTTTGTCCGTGATTTGTGCATATCGAGATCCTCATGGGTTCCAACAGTCGATGGATAAGTTAGCTGAAATATATACCCGTGGAATTATTCGACTCCACGGAGTGCAAGTTACAATTATATCTGATCGAGATCCCAGATTCACCAATAGATTTTGGGAGAGTTTGCATGAGGCAATGGGCACGCAGCTAAGTTTCAGTTCGGCTTATCATCCAGAGACAGATGGCCAGTCTGAAAGGACGATCCAGACTCTCGAGGATATGCTCAGAGCCTGTATTTTGGACAGAGGTGCCAAGTGGGAGAAGTGGTTTCCATTAGTCGAGTTTGCTTATAATAACAGTTACCATGCGTCTATCAAGATGGCTCCCTACGAAGCACTTTATGGCAATAAGTGTCGTTCGCCCCTTTATTGGGACGATGTTAGAGAGAGAAGAGTACTTGGTCCAAAGATGATCGAGGAGACAGTCGAGCAAGTAGCCTGGATTCGAGAAAGGCTCAAGATCGCTCAGAGTCGGCAAAAGTCTTCAGCCGATAAACATAGACGAGAAATGCATTTTGAGGTAGGAAATAAAGTCTTCCTGAAAGTTCGACCAATGCGAGGTGTCGTTTGTTTCGGGAAGAAAGGAAAGTTGCATCCTCGTTATATTGGTCCGTTTGAAATTCTTGAACGGGTCGGAGAAGTATCTTATCGATTAGCTTTACCTCCTGAGTTGGCAAGTGTGCATAATGTATTTCACGTATCTATGTTACGTGCTTATGTGTGCGATCCAGATCACGTGCTTCAGCACAATAAGATTCAAATTCTGCCAGATTTGACTTACGAGGAGCAGCCGGTAGCGGTTTTGGACCGAAAGGTTCATAGGCTCAGGAAGCGAGATGTTCCCCTCGTTCGTATCAAATGGAATCGCCACGGAGAATCAGATGGCACTTGGGAGCGAGAAGCTGATATTAGAGCTCAATTTCCAAATTTTGAGTTTTGATGTTCTCAGTAAGTATCTATTTCAGTTTTCTTTATTTCAGTATTTCCGAGGACGGAAATAATTTAATGGGGATAGATTGTAATATCCCACTCAGTTATTAATAAAAGTAATTATTTTAGTTCTGAGATTTGAAATATTTACTTTTATTAATAATGCTCGTTTCTAATAGCGAGTCCAGTTATTAAGTTATAAGTTATAAGTTTGAATTTAAGTGAAAGTATTCTTGGTTAAATTTTATTTAGTAATCGAGTCAGTTCATTAATTAATTCCGGTCCGTTTATTTTTAGAAATGGATTTTATTAGTATGGATTAATTATTTCGAGTTGTTTATTATTAATTTGACATGAGTGTCTAATTTAATCATTTTAGTAAAATAATTTATTTAGATTTAGTCTATTTAAATTATTAGAGAGAAATGTGAAGGTTTTAAAATTTTCGGGTTTTTCGGTTTTCGATTGTAGTCGAAATTTAAGTTCGAGTTCACTTGCGGAAAATAAATTAAATTATTTTCTCTCTATATTTTTAGTAGATTACAAGATAAGAAAAGTTTATTTTAACATTAAAAGAAAAAATACCAAAAGCAAAAGAAGGAAATCTGAAATTATTAGAATTTTCGATTTTACGGTAACTGTACGTTTTAAGTTCGAATTCGGTTCTATAAATTCTATATTTTTCCATATTTCACGAATTTTTTAATGCCAATCAGATTCGAATCACATTATGGAGCCTTTTTAAGCATTGACTATAGATTGGTTAAGTTTATAAGTTAAGATTACCATTTAATATCTGTATTTATTTTTACAAATTTTGTTTGTTTATTTTGTTTATTTCTTCACTCATTCATCTTGTCCCCTCTTTTGTGGCTATAAATAGAGGCCTTAAATTAGATTATTTTCATCAAAGAAAAGTTTTAAATGTTATATAACTCATTAGAGAGAAATAAGTTGTGGGAATTTTGGAGAGGTGAAGAATTAATTTTCAAGTTCAAATTTTAGTTTCAAGCAAGAAGAAGAAGGTAATAAGTCATTCTTTTAGAATGCTTTATAGATAATTTAAAGTGCCTTCATATGTGTTAAAATATGCTAAAGTTCTAGCTTTTAAGTATTTATAATCATGCCATGAAGTAAGAAGTTATGTTAGATCGTATGCATGATTGTTATGTGTTGTTTGATTTCGAATTAAGCATGCTATGTAAAACCTGGTATATTAAAATTATTATGGCTATTTCTTGTGTAAATAATGAGTACATAGGAGCAAGAATCATGTCTTTTGGTTAAGTATAGCTCGAGTTATAGGTTTTTAAAGTTTATCGTGCAAGCTGAATTTTATGTGCATGTTCCAGCAGTGACTTTGAAAGGGCATAAGTTGAGATATATGCATGATAAAATTATGAAATTTTTATGACATGTTTATATATGTTGAGAGCATGCATGTCAAATTTTAGAATTTTGTGATGAGAAATCAGTTATATATAACATCAAGACCACATGTATGTCGAGTTGAAGCTCTATAAGTTTATTTAGTATTTTTCTGGGAAGAGTTAGCCACTTAGAACCGATTATTTTTAATCCAGAGAAGTTAGTCAAGTCAATCACTTATTGAGAATATTAAAAGCATAGTAATTAGTATTTATTTGCTTATATTTTTATGTAGCTTGAGGAGCCAGCTACCAGAACAACACTTAAGATTTTCAAACAATTTTCAAGAAGAAAGGTGGGGACTCCGCCTTGGTATTACATTGAGTATAATAGCTAGATCATGTTCAAAGGTATGTATATAAGTTATCCACTTTTGGTGGAGGCCAGAGTCTTTAATAAGCCATCCCGAGTTCTGGTGGAGGCCAAGGCCTTAATAAGCCATCAGAGTGTGCACACGGTTATCGACCCAAGGGTCAAGAAGTTAAAAGTCTAAAGTTACCGGGCCAAGTGTCCGGGAAAGTAAAGTTTATATATACCTGTGATCATGATATTGATATTATTATTAATGTTTATTTTAGTATGAGTTTTTGCGGAGTACAGTGGATTAGTACTCACGCCCCACTATTATCATTTTTCAGGAAACAGGGTCGGTGCAGAAGTGTGATGAGCTGTGGTGGTATTGGTCGTGGATTTGATTAAGTTTCTATTGTGGATTTTTAATAAGGTTTCGGTTTGTATGCCATGCTTGTAAGATTTCCGCTACGTTTTTTTCAAGATTTGAACATGTGTGATTTAAAGTTGTGATTTAAATTAGCGGTTCGTCAGAACGAACGGGTTGAGAGTTCATACTTTTTCATTAATTTAAAATCTGTTTATTTATATCTAACCAGTTGTTAGACAAGTTTTATGGAAACAGATTTTAAAGCAGATAAGTTTTAGTAGCATCCAAAGTTAAGAAGGGTTCGAAAAATGTATAATTATTTTTAAAATAAGTTGCCAAAAATTTACTCTGATAAGCGGGGTGTTACACGATCGGCGACCATAAGGCCAAGAATCCGCGACCACCTTGCAATCGCTGACCACCAACTCTGCACCAGAACTGGGAGAGCCAAATGGCCGGTATCCTAACCCCACCCCAAACCCTAAATTGGGGAATTGGGGCCGCAGCTCACATCGAGAGAGCACCGGAAGCCGCCACAGCGGAGATACCGGAGGAGAGCCAAACATCCGCCACTCTAGCCCAGTACCATAGGAAAGTAACCGGAGGACGGCACCAGCTACTCCCAGGCAAAAAAGCCCCTTCCTGCGGTGCATCTCACCGTAGCGAGCTGCAGGGCCCAGAAGAACCAACGTCGAAACAAGATGCAAAAGCCAGTTATCGCCAAGCCATATCAACACATTTTTGAAGGAGAGACCAAGCCTTTCAAGACAAGAATAGCACTGGAACTCTACTTTTTCTCTTTACTATAACATGACCATAGTAACTACTATACAGAGCACTCTACTATAATATAAGACTCAACCCTTTGATTAGCATCTAGGGGCTAATAGAGTAGTGGGGTAGTGCTTCCAGCCTTTTTGGTCTTTCGAAGATAGAGACTCGTAGCCTGATCACTATACTACTGGAACTTGACTTCCACACGGCCGGCACTACTAGCTAGTTCGACACCACTGCATGCATTTCGAAGAATGATTTTGATTCCATTTCATTCTCGCCTACGGAAAAGAACCATTGTTTTGCCCACCCAAATAGCTGCCGCCAGCACGCACCAACCTGATCCAGAGCCACCAAGCAAAAGACCTGCTCTGTTGGAGACCTTTAATCCTCTCCTTTCGCTCCCTTCCTTTTGAACTCCCTTCCGAGGGCTCTTTGACTGAACTTCGCTTTGTTCGTTGGATCGACAAAGTTGACCTCTCCTTTCAGTCGAGTCCTTCTGACTTCTGTAGGTTTTCCGGTAATAGGTTCGATGCAATTGACTCGAGCACTAACAAGGATTTCATGCTGTGCCTGCAATACCGATAAGCCGCGGGGCAATTTCCACCCGTCCGCTGCACTGCTATGTCGTGCGGCAACTAGGGCTGCTGTCCGTACACCAACTCAAATGGACTCATGCCCGTCGCCGAGGACTTGTGCAAGTTATAGCAAAACTGAGCCATATCCAACAAATCAACCCAATTGTTCTGGCTCGCGATCACATAGTGCCTTAAATATTCCTCAAGCAACTGATTCATCCTCTCGGTTTGGCCATCGGTTTGAGGATGATTCGCGGTCGAAAGCACATAGATCAAGTTCGCTGTTCTTAGCAGCCGGACTTTATGAGATTAGATGAGAATGTTGAAGGGGGGCCGGCTTGTTTGCTCTCATTGTGGGAAGCCAAATCATAACGTGGATCGATGTTGGGAACTTCAAGGCAAATGGCAAACCATCTGATCTTCCGAAGTCCATGGAAAGAATAAAGGAAATAAGCCCGCATACGCGGCTGTCGAAAAGCCAACTATTCCACCTGGCTTTCCAGCTTTTTATCAGAAAGTAACGCGAATAATAGATAATCTTACATGTTCACCGCTAATGTATAAGAATATATAATATTCAAAGACAGCTTTCTCCACTCTTGCGGGATCCGCGGTAAAAGCCCGGTAGATCTTGAACATGAGACATGACTGCTTTAAGAAGAGACAACCTCTTGGTTGATATAATGTTGAGCTCTGTTTAGTTTCATGTCTGATGCTACTTTGTTTGTTCAAGTTTCTACGAAGGAACCTCTTGCCGATTGTTGCTAGTATGAGCCAGTGAAATAAGACTTCGCTTTAGGTAGGTCGGTGTCGCGAAGACAGCCTAACGTGTATGGGCTGATGGGCATAAGAAGTATTTTCGTTGTGATGATGGTTAAATATCATATATGATAATGAATGTTCACACGAATATAATTGACCTCCAGCCAGATCTCATAATCCACATGTTTTGGATTGTCAATTCTCGATACCACTTCCTTGACGGAATTCTTCGTCACTCGCCCATGTAGAATCAGGGTGAAGTTCTCCTACTGGGTAAAAAGCCTATCGGAAAGGCTGATTCTCTTCCATAAGCGGATCCAATCCCTAGCAACAAAGGGAGGAAGGACTGGTTGGAAAGCTTCGACACTTTCTAGTTCATTCCCATTAATTCCCCTTCGAGTTCTCTCCCACCGTCCGTATTCTCTCAAAAAGCCGAAAATAGATGGTTGAGCTGCGAGGGCTTTGATGATGTCTACTATATAGAAAAAGGGACCCCAGTCTTTGAATCAATCTTTGTGAGAAACCTCTTTTCCTATGGTAGGATTCGGCATGAGTGCTTTTTCTCCACCTCGACCGAATCAGAGAGTCTTTGACTAAGGTTGATTGCAGTTTCTCTGGTTCTTGATTGAGTCTTTAGAAGGCGGTGTGTACTTTCCTGAGTGAGAATCTCGTCAGTAATTGGCCCAGGGCTATCTATCAATAGGTTCGATGCGCAGACGAGCGAGAAAAGTGAGTCTCGACCCTCAAACGTGGCGTGTGCGCCATTGGCAAGCTTCCAATACTTTTGGCAGAAGGAAAAGACAGAATAGTAATAAAAGGGTTGCTTGTTTCCACTCATTGAAGATTCGCACTACAAAAGACGGAGCTTTCCTTCCTTCTCTTGGGAATCGATCACCCAAGAAAAAAGGGTTTGCCATCTTTAATGGCCCCGCTTGTTTTTAGAAAGAAGACTTGACTTTCAATGTAATTGAGGATCATCTCCTTTTTGAAAGTGGATGAGATCGTTAGAAGCCAATCCTCCTACTCTGATATTGCTTCCTTCCTTATGGGATTCCCAGCTGTCTCAGTACTATGTACTTTTCCTTGAAGGAGTTCTTTAATAGACATGAATTCTTTCTTGCGACTTCCTCCTGGAACCGCAGCGGACAGACAGCAAGCTTTCTTTTTCACTTGCTTTTCTCCACGGAATCCCAAACCCTTTGTCTGGTCAGTCTTCCACCCTTCCCGTCAGGAAAAAAGAAAGGAAGGGAATGAGAATGCTTGAATGGGAATCGTCTTAGCAACTGGTACTTTCTTTATGACTCCGACTGTGGTTTCTTCGACACCAGATCCTCAAAAAAAGAAAGATTGTCGAGCCTGCAAGCACCTTTCCTTCACAGTTGCTGATGCGGAAAGAGTAAAAAAGCTCTACGTGAAGAGAATGGTGGAAACCAACGCGAAAGAACCAATTGACGCATGGAGACGGACCGGGGGATTCCTAAGCCAATTGACAGAGCAGTTTGAAATTCTAGGAAATCTCCAGAAAAGCTTTCGATTAGCAAAACCCCCAACGAGCTCTTTCAAAAAGGAAAGAGAAGTCTTAAAGATTCTGGTGTGGAAATCCGCCATAATGTCTTCCCCTAGAACCACCTCTCTTCGTATTCGACTGGGAGGGATCGAGATCCGCAGATGAGGGTCGATGTAATTGCTGCTGTTGGGGATGAATCAACACGGATTATGGAGATGAAAGGCGGTTAAAAAGCTGACGCGGAACACGGTCTATTGTTCCCATCTTCTTCACTCCCTTCCGAGGGCTCTTTGACTGAACTTCGCTTCGCTTCGTGCGTTGGGTGATGCTTGTTAAATTAAACAAAGCAGCGTGTGGGGCCGCCACGTATAGCTATAGTTTATGCTGTAGCATCGTGCTCTGGTTACGAAATTACCCAATCTATCTATGGCAACCACCCCTACTTTTAGTAGATGTAGATGCGCGTAATCGTATTGATGCTGAGAATTTAGTCTCTACTCGTTACGCTGAATCAACCATTCCTTAATAGTCGTCGATGAATTCCCCATAGCCGTACTGAAGTTAGCCTCCGATTTGGCACCTGTGATCTTTTTCTTTCCTTCGCCGCACAAGCACTGGACCTAACGCTTTCGACCCGAACTGTTTGCATCCGAAGTAGCAATTCTCGGGGTCAATCAGTCAATCGGTAGTCCTCGACTCGGCTTGGCCATTCCCTTGTGAAAGGAGTGGATTTCACATGGTCTTCACTCTAAATCTGATCTGGAACCTTCGCTTCATTCGTTGGGGCGCCTTAGAACTTACAGTTTCGAGGCTGGCCACTGAAAGGAGTCTTAAGCGTGCCTTCGGCATTCAATATCTTTCTCGCATTCCCTTGCCTCCTGACCCATTGTACTTTGTCCCCACCATACCTCAAGAAGCTGTTTACCTGGAGAGAAAAATGGTTGTTCCCAAAACTAAAAGTCGGATGAGAACAGAAAAAAGCATTTCCAATAGAATAGCGGTAGATGAAGAGGTCAATTACATCGAACCTTCACTTCGCTTTGCTTCGTTCGTTCCGTAATCCTTTTCATTTTCGCCAAGCCCTTCCGGAATTTCGGAAAGTTGTCTCGAGTTAGCTGATGTGTCATGCTAGGGTCGACAAAGTTGAGGCTTTTTTCTTTCTCAACGCCTTCTACGATTCCCTGAATTCTGAATGATTCGGTGCATCGCCAGTTCCATATCACCCTAAACAAAAAGGTCGGTACCCTTTTACCTAGAAGCAGCTATCCCTAGTGAAAGATCTTAGCGGCTTGCCCAATTTTAACATTTGAAAGAGGTTAGCCACTCTTCCAAAAGGAAGGAAGCTAAGCTAATAAGATGAAGAAAAACTCTTGCAGGTAAGACAAGAGTAGAGCGAAAGATGCTATTGCACTAAAAAGCGAAAATGGCACTCTTTTTAATTTAAGGGCACGGGAACACCAAGGAACTTTGCTATTCTACAGGCCCATACATAAGGACTGGGATTTCACCTATTGATCTTGCCACAAATTTTGACTTCTATTTTTGAAATTATTTCAAACGAAAGGCTTTAATGTTTTCTCACTTCTCACTGGCTGTCAAAGGGCACCAAGGAATCAAGTGTGGAAAGACTACCTAAAGCTAAGACTCCTTTTCGGTTGCCCTCTACAACTAAGTCAGTTTTTCTCTTTCGGCTCCTAGACCAGCTGTGATCTTTCCTCCTATTGGTTGGTTTGCTTACTTAAAGATATGCATTGTTAGAGTCAGTTCCTTTTTTGCTATACCTTGCACATCGACGAAGCTAAAACTCGGTCAAATAAGAATCATTGATTCCCTCTGCTGTCAATTTCTTATTCATTCATGGCACTCTCAATTACCTCTTTTGTCTATGACTGAACTTCGCTTTGCTTCTAAAGTACACGAAAACTCCTTTCAGTCCTACCGGGGCACCCTTTCTCATCTCAAACCAGAACAAGTCTGAACGTTAGGGAAGATAAGGGAAGACCACCTGAGCGAACCGACCGAAGGGACTTGACTTATCCGAACCGAACGATAGCGGCCGTCGCCTATCACGAGAATCAAAATCCTTGATCGACGGGAACAAACTTTTCGAAGTGAAGTCAGAAGTGTTGGCGAAGCGAAGTGAAGTCATAGAAATTTGGGGCAAAGGATCAAGCGCTTTGACTTTGTCTCCCGGGATCCACCACAGGTTGGGTTTGAGAGCCGTGTGATGGGTCACTATCCAGCATGGTTCGGAGAGCACTTTTAGTCTGCGTTGGTGAATAGAAGCCCCCCCGCAAGAAGGAAGCGACTCTTCCCCCAAATAGTTGGAGAAAGGGAGTCACCATTGACTCTATTTATTATTATGGTAAATCAATGTATCAAGATCTCAATCTGAGATCTTATTTCGGTTTGATACGTCCACCTACGAGACTCACCTTTGGCTTTCGCCTCGGTAGGTGTATTATTCTACATTTTCCCAAAAGAACATTGATTCATTTCTTTCTTCCAAAGTAGCGGAGAGGAAAGAAAGCACAAATGCGGGGGTGTAGCTGATGGAAAGCGGAAAAGCAGCTCCGAAGCAACTCGTATCGTATCTTCAGATGTTGGGATACCGATTCACAAACAGGGCTAGACCAATAGTGGATTTAGCCTCCTTGACCGATTTTTTAGCTCCATTTCGAGCGATATCCCACCCTCATTGGTGATTGATCACATGGGGTCTTCAAAGCGCTTTCTCTAGAAGCTCATTTTGGTGATTCAAAGCGGGGACCATGGCAGATTCGAGTTCCAAATCTCTTGTAAACGCTGCCTCAAGTCTCCTGTCGTCCACGGCTTATCACCTTTAGAGAACCCTTCTCCGCAGTAGCAGGCCCGCGTAAAAGCTGTCTAACCCCCGAAGCGAACATCCGCTAGTCTAAGACCTTCAGGGTACACAGAGGGTATAAATGCACTTGGTGAAACAAAAAGAGTTACCAATAGCAAATATAGGCCGTTTACCACCTCCTGGATTTGTACATGCTAGTCGACCTGAAACCAGAGTCGAACTATCGATGAAGGGTCTCGTGCTTTCTTCCCACAAAGTACGAACAAGGGAAAATTCTAAAAGAACCAATGGTAGTCACAAGCCGACTACTCAAAGGTAAACCAAAGAATTCCCAACTCAAGCCACAAGCCGACAAGTAGTTGGGTAAAGAAAAATGACTAAATTATCTTCAAAAGAACGATTAAAGGATCGATATAATTGACCTCTTGCAAAAACAATGTCCTCATGAGTCCCTCACTTCGAGCCGTGCTCGAGCTACCATAAACCGTCCCATATAATTAGAGCGCACCTCGTATTATCAGTCTCGGTCTTAGAACTCTCTTTCTCCGTCTTCCCTCCTCTGCTTTCGCTCCTCTTTCTTAGATCTTAAGCTCTTGATTCACTTCACACATTGTTAAAGAGCAATACTGGCCTTGCGAGAGAAGTTCTTTTTATTACACTCGCTTGCTGCTCGACAGCAACGACCCACTTCCAATGGTGTTAACTATAAGACAACTACCTACTCACCCACTTGGAGACCATCTTCTGGCTCCAAAGCCCCAAAAGGAATTGATAGACCAATGTTACATTCCCCTTGACTTCAAGCGAATAGTGCCTCGAAAAGGCCGATGAATCGATGTACCTCCCATTAGGCTTGTAAATGGTAAATGAGAAAGGGCGACTTGATCACACAAGGCCAATCGAATTCTTCGGTCGAAAGCCCCTTTCTCTAATAATAAGCTATTTTATAGCAGACAACTACCGCAAGCCTACTCAACTCATTTCATCAGGTCCACTGCGACTATCCTGGTCACCTTTCCTTTAAAAGGTGGAACTGCTACCTTCCAGCGTACTACGAATCTGGTAAAACCGTGAGGAAAGAGCACAAGTCTTCTTTCATCGGCTGTAATAATAGGGGGAACCCGCATACCCACTTCTCACCCCTCCACCCCATACCTACCAGATATGGGGTAGAATTACTATACTTACTATACGTGGAAGCTTCTATTCTATTATTCTATTCTATTAGTAGTACTATACGTTCCGATGAACTCATCGATGAAGTCAGATGTCCCCCTTCGGTCAACTCAACAATTCGAGTACCTCATGCCTCTACCACGAGAACACAGGCCGCACTGACACCTTATCAACCCCGTGCGACAGGCCTGTTGAAGGTGGGGAGGGTACTGTAGGGAAGAAGGCGGAGATGGAAACCAACAGAGAACCATCGTCTGGCCCTTGGATGCAGGTCCCGCAGCGCACGCGCCAGCCGTATATACGACGAGATAGGGGGCCGGAAAGCATGAAGGGTGGCCTAAAGCCGACTCCGGGGTGACGGCCTGGCAATCGTTTCGACCTGCTGGAAAGTGATGAAGCTAGGGAAGGAAATCCGCCGTTTGAATTTCGAGCCCACACGAAAGAGACCGACCGGGCAAAGATGGCATGGCCTCAGGTGGCTTCTGGAAACACGGACGACAGGGAATGGCGTGTGGTGGCAGGCAAAGGTAGGAAGAAAGGCAGGCCTAACACTGGCACGACTAAAGTGGGAGCTTCTAGTGGAACAGTTTAGGACTTTGAGAATGTGGGACGTACGGGGAGTACCATGATCAGGGGCCTTAAAACAAGTTCGGGACAGAGCGATCCTAAGAACAGTTCAGAGACCAGTGGTGGATCATCTCGTCAAATTCCTTCTTCGCATCTCACAGGGGTTAATCAAGTTGGTGCTGGGCTTGACCCGACCAAACATCGCGCCATTGTTGTTGATGAGGATCAGCCCCATATGACTCCTGTGGTCGATGTTGCTGGCGACGCCCTCATGACGGAGGCGATTTGTTCCACTCCGCGAACCGTGGCCGGAGGATCATCGCTCGTGTGAACGGTCGGTAGCCAGCCTGGACACGGCCAGCCAGGCCATGGAACTTGAGGACGGTTTGGACTTGCACGTCCAACGACTCGATTAAAGGCGATTGCCATTCACTTTCCTTTAGGTTTCCTTATGAAGATCATCGCTTGGAATGTTCAAGGTGCCGGTTCCCCCGCTTTTAGGGGAGCCTGCTCCACCTTAATCCACCAGTATAGACCTGACGTGGTAGCTCTATTTGAACCTCGAATCAGTGGAGTGAACGCTGATAACTTTGTGAAGTACAGTAAATTCGAGAACTCATTTCGGATCGAAGCCCGGGGCTTCTCCGGAGGTATTTGGATCCTTTGGAATGAGGCGGCGGTTGTGGAAGTCCTGTGTTACACTAGACAACTGGTCCATGTTCGGGTCTCCAAAGATGGTGAGGAATTCCTGGTCTCTTTTGTGTAGGCCAGTCCCAATGCGATCGTACGTAAGAGACTGTGGGCGGCCCTAGGATGGATTGGCACAAAGAATCTCGAACCCTTGGATTATCGGGGGCGACTTTAACTGCCTCCTTCGCCGGTCTGAGAAAAGAGGGGGTGCCTCGCAGTCTTGCAACATCAGCTCGGAGTTCTCCGATTGGATTTTTTCTAATAGCCTTCACGAAGCGACTACTGACGGTCACCTTTTCACTTGGGTCCGGGATGGTATTAATGGCAGGCTTGAGGAGAAGCTTGACCGCTTTATTGCAAACACGGCCTGGATGGAGAGGTTTGAACTAGGCCGGGTCCACCTCCTACCAAGGGTACACTCAGATCACTCTCCCATTATGCTTGCGCTCGGTCGGCAGAATGGTCGGGCACAAAGACCGAAACCGTTTAGGTTTCTGGCAGCCTGGCTGCTTCACCCTGACTTCTTAGATCTACTTCCCTTGACCTTGAAACTACAACAATGGTATCGTATCAGAACAACTAAGATAAGGACTACTAAGGCAAGACTGCTATCAGTCATATCGGTATCCAGATATCCTCATCAACAGAATGCAGGACTGTCATCTAAGAAGGTATGCTGGCATCTATGGCAGATATCGAAAGAACAAGCATCCTCAACTACTACAACATCAGTATCGAGTCTATTCTATTAAGCCTGCTATCGACCAACGCTAGACTGGTCCTGTCATAAAAGAAGATACAAGATATTAATATCGGATGTAGAGGAAGAACGTACAAGAGATAGGACTAGAGCAATGGAAAGTAGCAAGGGAGTCCAGGGCTAAGCTAAGGGCGGAGGAGAGGGTGCCTTTAGGTAGGTTTTAGTCCTTTGCTTGCTTTCGAGTGAATGGAGGAGTTTCACGAACAATAACACCTAAGGACATCTCGGCATGCTGTAATCAGTACATTCTTCCTTCACCTATATATTGTTATAAGAGATGTAATGAGTTAGGAAGGTATCGTATTGGTTCGGAAACAAAACAAGGGTAAGAGACAAGTCAGTTCGTCAGTCTCCTCTCTCTTATAAAAATAGATTCCTTAAGTTAAGGCAGAATGTCAAGATCGGTGAGCGCTAATCTTGTGATGGGTGTTCGTGTACATCATTCTTTACATCCCTTCCTTCAATGACCAGATTCACGAGCCCGCGTACACGATAACTAGAAGGATCCTCTCCCTCAGCCGAAACATCTGATACAAAATCTGTATTACTTAATAATGTACTCTGCCCCCCTTCGATTACCGGCTTTCACGAGACCATTTCGACTTTCCTCTTGATTCACCAATCATCTTCTTGGCTGACCAAAGGTGCATTTCCTCAGTTGATAGAAGAAAAAGAGCATAAATTCACCACTTTCAAGTGGGAAGAAGAAGACCCTGAAAATATATGCATCAGCGGCATATTCGCTCTAGACGAGTCAAGAAGTTTACATAATCAGATATCTCCCCAAAGGAGAAGGATCGATTCAATTGACTCGACCAAACAAACGAAGCGAAGCGAAGTGAGGAATCCAACTTCCAACTCGAGATTCCGGCGATTCTGTTGATGAAAGCAGTCAATGACATAGCTTTTTGTCTCACGACCCGACGGGTGAAAGTAAAGTACCAGCGAACGCTGGGCTGACTTTCCTATGGTCAGGAACAGCGTGGTCTTCCCCTTCTCATTAAGTTCAATCGCTTCGATGCCCACCGCTTTGAGATTCAAGTCTTTCTAAGGAATGACTAAAAGAAAGGTACAGGCAGGGCGACAGACCATAAGACAGAGACAGAGAAAGAGCAACTTCCGATCTCGTACTTTCGGATTGATATCGGATCTCGGGAAACCACCTTTCAATAGTAGTTCTTCAAAGAAAAGAACAAAAGGCATACAATAGCAGACGGTTCGTAGCATTTGTCATGTTGGGTGTAATTGAGATGCATCGGGCTTTGAAGCAAGGTCAACTGATTCCCCACTCAATTTCTCTTCTACGCCCTCTTTTAGCCATGGACGATTGTGAAAAAGAGAGTGAACATAGAAAGCAACTATCTGAGAGATACATAGTCTGGGGAGAGGGATCGATGTATTTGGTGTTGGGCGGTAGGGGCTTGGCTTTCTTCCTCTCAGGAGTACCAAATAATAGAAGACCTACTCACCTCTCTCGGTTAAGTGGTCGGCCTTCCCCCACGATCTCTGCGCTTCGCCCCGCTACGGGCGATCCCTGTCTTGTTTATCCAGCTACAGACACTGTGATCGCGAGGAGAAAGCTCGACCACAGAAGGGTTCCTAAACTGGCGGTGAAGAAATTGAATCAGAAGGCGGTGCGTGCGGGAAGGGTGAACAAGGTCGAGCGCGCTCGCGCGCTACGGCTTACGCTAGAAAGACGATAACAAGAGATGGAAAGAACCTTTTCTACCGCTCTGAATGAGACTTTTTTTTGGTTAACAGAGAGTAAACTCCGCCCAAGTTTTACAGTTTCGGGGAAAGCAATCATGGATTTGTCTCCAAAGCCACGAGCCATTTCAAGAATCTTTCTTTCCCCCGTGTTCCAACTTCTCTGCTCCAACTTCTCTTTCTCAAAAGAAAGTCAGCCGGTAGTGAATTATTAGCACACAGACACGAACGAGCAAGGCCAAGCCTGCCAGAGAATGGATGGGGTACCGGGGAAGAGGTAAAGACTGACCTTGCGATCGAAACAGACCCAAGGAAGAGTGGGGGCAAAGACCGAAGGAGGATCTAGTGGGCCATCTTGGAAAGAAAGGACTCCCTATTGATGATCGATGGACTGGCCAGACTGCTAATCCTTTCTCCTTTGCCTCAAAGAAAACAATACGCGAGGGCCAATATTCAAATTCAAGAAAGGGTGCGGTAGCCCTTGAGTGCGTTAGGGCATCCTCGGTTTCAGAATCAGTCTCGTCTCAACCCTAGTCAAGCAGATAGTACGCACAGGCTCAGGGCGTGAAAGAAAATAGAAGGGAAACGTCGGGAAGAGTCACTTCTTGCCTCAGTCAAGGAGAGGGGGAACGCTAGTTATATATTTCAGGAAGTCGACCCAACGAACGAAGCGAAGTGAAGCTGTTTCAGAAGTAAAAATCCCAGACGAACAGGCGGTCTGAGAAAGAAAAGAAAATTTTTGTTATATTTCTATCTCCCTGATTGAAGTATCCCTTGGTTGAAAGAAGATATTGGCCGTCGCATTGTCATCTCCATCGATGGGATAAATAGGGCTAACTCCCTTCCCTCAAAGACGGATTCTTGAGACTATTACTATTCCATAAAATGCTAACCTAGGATGAGTCACAACTAAAGGATGGGACAGAGTATCTTGTCCATAGTTTTTGCGGTGAAATTTCTTCTCACTGCATAGGAACGAGACGCGAAAACAAACCAGATAGGACAAGGAAGATACTCTATTCTACTTGAAAAAGCTAGGGCTATGTTTTCATTCTTTTAAGCCATGTTTGAACTCTATTCTCCAACTCGAACTCGATTTTCTACCCAAAGCAAAGCTCACAACAGAAAGACTACTAGAGTGAAAGCTTCATTGGATCGTAGCGCGGCTAGGCCGTAGGGCAATTAACATCACGCCTCAGAATACGCTGGCTAAAGAATAAAAGTATGAACCGAGTGAAGTGAGTCAGGGGTGTTTAAATTGCTTTTTTGATTCTGCTAAAAAGATCGGCGAGAGAGACAGCTTCTATGACTTCACTTCGCTTCGCTTCGTTCGTTGGATCGCAAAGTGAGTCTCGACCATCCGAGATTGGCCTGAGTCAAACGAAATGCAAAGAAAAACTTCAGTGTCGAATGCAAGCTTGTTGATACGAGAAAACTTTTTTTTCTCGTCTCTCACGAAGATCCTTACCGAGATCCTTTCTTCAAGAGCGATCTAATTCGACGAAGAATCTAAGATAAGGAGCATTGACTTCAGAGACTTTTAAAAGCCTTTGATTACTAATATAGAAATGGAATAGAGAACAAGGTACTACGACGCGGCTAATTGAGTCTTTTCCAGAAAGAAAGGCTGCGATTTTTCGATGCCCCTTTCGCTCATTCCTAGACTCATTGAGGGATCTTTTTATGGCCGTTCTTCCTTCTTTGCCAGCTCTGGATTGCTTTCCGGTCCATTGGAGGGGATGAGAATGAGCGTCGACCGGAGGTAGAAAAATCATACAATGACGGAACGGCCTGTGATTGAGTGATCTCTTGAAATGCCATGCATAGAGAAGACTGGGCCCCTCACTGAAGGGCAAAACTCGAAACCTACGAAAACCGAAGCTTCAAACCGGTTTGCTCTATACCGATCCAGGGGGTAGAATTCGGAAGGCTGGCCGGGGTTGTGTCCTTACGAGCGTACGAGGCCGGCTCGGTGACCGAGGGCTTGCGTGGAAGTCTTAAAGAGCCACAGGCTTGGACGTTACTTCTGAATTTCTCTGCTTTTTTGAGGCCCGAATGAAGGTTCGATGAGTATCGGGTGCTTGAGTATGAGTCAGAGTTGTTACCAATCCTGCGACCACACGGATCTCCTGATTTTTATGTAAGTAGAGTCTCTATCGCCCGGCCGGCTTGTTGCCAATTGGCGAAGCGCAGTGAATGAGTTCAGGAGTTCTTTCCACAACTGGCGCCTTCGGGAGAAGCTGGATAGGTTCTGACTCTGAAACCTGTTTTGTATTCAACCCCCATGTTAGGGCAAAACCCACTTCAATAATGAACTAGATCCTTGTGTTGCCCAAAGCTACTTTCCCCAACGATCTCTTTTCAAGGTTCCGGAACCTTTCAAAGAGAAGAGCTGAAATGATCTTCTTCCCACTCTTTGGTTGAAAACGACATCTCAATGAGGACTGAAAGAACGAAAGCGAAATACGTCAGCTACGGAGATGGAAAAAGTAGTAGGAAGTCAAAGAGCGTATTCGGAGAGGATAAGGCTCGAGCTAAAAGCGAGAGGGTGTGGAGACCTCAAGGCTTGGAACCAAGCATTGCTCGCGCGAACGCTTTGGAATATGGTTTTTGAACTGAGCCTGTTCCCACTCGTATGAGGACATGGCATTATTCACTACTGATCATGATTTCACTTCCGCCGAACCGGCCCGGGTTCGAGGTTTATCCCGAGACTGAAGGCCCTAACGATTAGTCTTTGAAGCAAATTTCCGTCGTGAGCCCATTCTTCACTTTGTCAAGCCAACTTTAGAAGCGAAGCGAAGTTCAGTCTGTATGGCCGTCATCGGTTTGCGGAAGCACTTCTCTCGCTTTACCTATTTCTGTTACACCTTTCCTTTTTCACTCCCTTCCGAAGGAACTCTTTGACTTCACTGCGCTTCTCGAATCAAGCTTTTATTGCAACATGCTATGTTTTCTCCCCCATTGCTAGTAGGTTGATGGGTCGCAGACAAAGACGACGCTCTCGGAGGTAGGCTTTATGACTGAACTTCGCTCCAAGTAACCCACCCACTCCCCAAGGACAGAGTAGAGGAAAAAAAAGGTATGGTATAGCAGCCTTTCCGAGCGAAGTAAAAGCAATCGAATAGTAAGCAGGCAGGGAATTGAGCTCATAAAGAATGCAGTGACTGAAGCAATACGTATCCCATACTTAACGTTTGATAAACCAACGTGACCTAAGGACCAACGACGAGCATATCCTAAAAGTGCCAGGAGGAGTCAGTTTTCTTTCAAGAGATGAACAGACAGAGACCATGAGAAACTTAAACTGTTTCAAAAACAAAACTTTCATTTTCTTTTTTCAATTAAGTTTCATAATTATCTCTTTTGCCTCATATACTTTCTTTTGTACTCTACTATTTCCGAAAATGGAAGAGGGCGAGTTGCCAAATCCCCCGCAGGTAATCGCGCAGCTTTGCTCTTTCTTTTTTCTTTTTAAATTTCCGCAAGGGCATGAAAGAAAGGACACATGCTCCTTCTATCTGTATTTTTGAGCATTCTGAGTAGTTTCTTTTTTCGAGGAGGAAGTCCTTAGCTACTCTTTTTATTTTCTCTATGCTATATATTCATAATCTATCTCTTTCCTTTGAAAGATTCAGATTTGTCACTCTTTCTTCTCTTTACTTTTTATAGCTATGATCCCATTCTTGCCAAGTGGGGCTTCTTCCTACTAACTCAGCAATTTTTTTTCTTTTTCATAACCTTGCTTTTTGCAAAAGACCAGCCGCCCTGCCGGAAGACCCGGTTTGTCCACTTTTTGTGCGTAGGGGCATTTCTGTTATTGGCGGGTTTTCTCCGCCATAATTCCAACTAGTTGGCGCAACCTGCAAAGCTTTCCATCTTGTTCTCAGGCGCTTGCATTATTTATATTTGTTTGAAGAAGCGAACGAAATTGGAATTTCTTTTTTGCTTTCTTTTTTATTTTATCATTAGTATCACTGCAGGGTTTTTGCTTTCATCTCCTCCCCAGGAGAAGCTATGGGGGATTCCATACGGAATCTTCATTTTCATTAGTCTTCATCTGTTGGGGCTTTTGGGCTATGGGGTATTCCATAGAAATCTCCCCCAAAAAAAGCATACCCTGGTGCCCCTATTTTATAGCTTATTTTTTTACATAATCGGTTATTTTCTGGGGCTGGCTTGGCTGGCAAGGTGGGTCGAAGGCATGGACCTTCTCCTTTGTATTCTTTGTCTTTTTTCCCTTCTTGAAGAAGAAGAAGAAAATGAGAAATGAATACAAAATGAAACGCGAACAGAGTCTTAAATTAAAAGATGTTAGAAGGGGCTAAATTAATAGGGGCCGGAGCAGCTGTCGGTATTGGAAACGTCTTCAGTTCTTTGATTCATTCTATGGCACGAAATCCATCATTGTCGAAAGAATTGTTTGGTTATGCTATTTTGGGCTTTGCTCTTACCGAAGCAATTGCCTTGTTCGCATTAATGATGGCCTTTTTGATACTTTTCTTTAAACATGGAAGAGTTAATCACAGCCGTTCTTCCCTTTTAAAAAGGGGTCCAAGAAGCACTACCACAAGTTCCATCCTTGGAAGTGGAAGGGTTCAACCACTTACCAGGAATGGAGGTGAACAATCGCTTAGTTATACCACCCAATACACATCTACGTGATATTGTCACGACCGCTACAATCTCATTCTCTGTTGGAGAAAATGGGGGTGGCTCCGCATAAATTTCGCAAGATGAGATCTGGAATGACCTAGAAACCCCTGAGGAAGCCGAAGCCCAAGCGGTGCGTAAAGAAAGACAAAAAGTCCTAGCTGGAGCTCCAACGGAATTACAAAGTCTTTCAAGCGCGGGCAATGACAATTGTACAGTCAGAAGGGATCGAGGTAGAGGACCCGGAAGACATAAGGAGAGCGGCAGACGTCTTCCTGGAAGAGAAAACTCCTCAGAAAGTGTCTTATGCTTGTAAGGCAATTCAAAATCCCAATTCAAAGACTCAAAAGGATTTTCTGAAGAGGACGAATGAAGGTGAACCGAGTTTTAGGTAGTATAGTTAACCAATTGGACTTGGTTTCGGTACCAACCCTGTGTTCCGATTAAGAATCAATTCATCGAACCTTGTTTCTGAATAGCTATTCTTCATACGTCAGAACCTACTGAGATTGACTCAGAAATTGAACTTTCGTCCTTCTATGGCGGTGGTGCCTTCTACGGCTGTTTGGATTCACCTCCCTTCCCTTGGAGTTCTTTAAAGAAAACATTCTTATGGAAACTGGTAGAAAAATTGGTACGCCAAAGAAGTTGGATACAACGACTTCTTTAGCCACGAAAGTGAGGTTCACCCGAGTTTGGAAGTGGATTTGCAGAAAGCCTTATTGTCTAAAGTAAGGGTGGGTAACCAGGTACATAGGGGGAGTATGAAGGTTTGCATACAGTGTGTTTTCACTGTGGAATTGTTGGACATCGGGCGGAAAATTGTATCTTGAATACGGCTCCGGTTCAAACTACGGTTGCAGAGAAGTCGGTTGGTGGAGGTGTGCCCATACATAGGCGAGAATAATTTATTCTAAGAAGAACTACTTTTATCTTCCTCTTCGCCTTACTCCTTCGTCCCCTCGTCGCTACGCTTAGAATAGCTCGGGTCTGCGTGCCTCCTAGAGTCTTGAAGGATCCAAACTCAGGAAAAGTTTCTGTTCCCCCACCACCCGACGTGATGATTGTGCCAAAGCCTTTTTTGAATGTGACACATTCTTCTGAACCTCCGGATTCTAATACGAAAATGGACACTGATGAGGATGTGATTTCAATCAAATAGCTCTGATATGCTTGTAGATGGCCTTGCTCAGCAAGGAAACCTTAACCCTAATAATAATCCATGAAGATTATTTTTTGGAAGAGGTATTGGGAATAATGTTTTCTTACGAAATTGTCGAGAATTATTACAACGGGAAAATCCAGATATTCTTTTGTCTTCTGGAAACTAAAGCTTCTTGGGGGGGTTAGTTTGTGCGTGTAAGTCTTTGGCTGAGGGTCTCAAAGTCAGCATTGGTAATGGGTAGTCTACATCATTTTGGTTCGATAAATGGCTAGATGCACCGTTGATTGATGAAATTGCTTCTTATAATATGGATATACATCAAGTTGACCTGAAGGTGAGTGAGGTTCTGGAGAATGGTACGTGGGATGCAGGTAAAATCTTGACTATGCTGCCACTGGACTGGGCTTTGAAAGTCATTGGCTACCTGTTACCTCGGATATGCTACTTGTCAATTAATGTGGAAATACACACCTGATGGAAGGTTTTCTACAAGGTCAGCCTATAATGCTATGTTAAAAAATCTAATAGGGGAGACCCCTGGTTCCTATAATTGGCTCTGGAAACTCAAGGTGCCTGCAAGGTGGATTTACTGAATTTGGTTAGCTCGAAGGGGCAGGCTTCTCACTAATGAAATGAGGGCGAAATGGCACAATGAAGCCAATGGTATGTGCTGCATATGCCAAACATCAATTGAATCAACCTTGCATGCTTTGAGGGACTGCCCCGAAGTTGCTAATATTTGGAGAACAATGGGTGCCGTTTGATTTGTGGAATGAATTTTTCTCTGCTGATTTGCAAGCCTGGATTGATGACAATATTGTATTGAAGTCCATGCCAAGAGTTTTAGATTCAGATTGGCGATTCGTTTTTGCAACATGCTTATGGAGAATATGGAAGAGGAGATGTGAAGTGGTATTTAACTCGAGCTGCGTGGTAGATGCTGAGAAACTTTTGAAGGTCATTGAGAGCTCCATTATAGAGCTTAATTCAGCCTTTCCGAAGCTGGAAAAAGGGAGTATAACAGAGGGCCAAGTAGCATGGGAGAAGCCCAAGGAGGGATTTATTAAAATCAATACAGATGGGGCATGTAAAGGAAATCCGGGAATATTAGCAGCAGGGGGGTTGCTTCGAGATGCTAACGGACAATGGATTGTTGGGTTTATTGCACACCTTGGTATATGCACGAATACAATAGCTGAACTTCAGGCTATTAGGCATGGGTTGGAGCTGGCTTGGGTGTATGGATACAGGCAAGTAATCTGTGAAGTTGATGCTAAAGTTGCGATAGATTTCATAACACAGGAAGACATTGATACACACCCATGTGGGGGGCTGATTGCTGACATTCGAGCCTTAATCGAGCGGGACTGGGTTTGCCATTTACAACACACTCTCAGAGAAGGGAACGAAGGAGATGAGGCGAAAGCCGAAGGGCAATGCGGTAATTTCTTTTTTATTTGAATACCCCGGTTTGCAAGCATTTCGTCTGCTTCTAATTCTACAATCGAGGCGCGTAGAATTATCTGTAATGGATCAAGATAACCTGAAGGCCATGGTGCTTGATTTTTACCAAGACTTGTTCAGTTTAGATATGCAAAATAGGGTGTTGTTACCTGCCTTGAATTGTCCAAGTATTCCGGCGGCTGATAGGCAAATCATTGAGGCTGATGTCCGTGATGAGTAAGTTCACATGGCCCCCTTTCAGATGAAACCTTGGAAAGCAGCGGGGCTATGGAGAAATTCTAGCAGATTTCTATCTCCACTACTTCTTCAGTCTCTTCCTATAAGGAATAAGAAAAGAAGCATCGGTACTGTCAACTAATCCTTTAAACACCCTGTAAAGAGCCCATAAAGACCAGGAACGTTAGAGATAGCATAGCAGTTAAGCTTCTAGAATGAATAAAAGGTCAATTATATCGAGCCTCGCTCTATCGCAGCTTTCAACCCGATTTGTAGCTGAGAAGACGATTCCTTGTCGTCATATAGGCTTGCTCACTTAGGAGTTAGCCTTTTTCGAACTATCTGGTTCGCTTAGGAGATTAAGTCACGGTAGGAGGGTAGACAGATAGATTGCTAAGGCATGACATCCTAGATCGGTTATTCCTTCCTTACTACCTGCTCCTTTCCTACCACTGCTTTCCTGTTTAGCTACTTGGAAGTTAGGAATTAGCCCTAGTGCCGTAAAGGCCGTAATGGTTAAAGGAAGTAGAAGGAAGGCTGCTAGTGCGAGCTGGTGTGAAAGCGATACCGGGTTGCTAACCACCACACATTGCAGAGTGCTTTCAGCTACCTTAGACTCCTATTACCGCTCCGTGGGGGGTTGGTACCGAAGAGATAGACTACCAAAGCGTCACCAATGGGAAGCGACTACCTTCTCCTCCTACTAGCCCTCTGGCTCCTCTAGCGGCCTTGCATAGGCCGTCTGCCTTGCTAGTTCCCTTGCCTTCCTAACCCTAGCGCTAGCTGCACCATCTGACAGCACCAACCGAACGAACCAACTGCTTTAGCAACAGTAGCGGATAGTTTGTTGTCAGCTAACAGGGAAGGGAGATTCAAAAAAGCTGTGAGTCTGAAAGCAGAAGGTGCAGAAGGATATTTTCGATTGATTAGTTCTGAAAGAATTTCACTTCACTCCTCAAGTCAAGCTGAAAAAGGGAGTGCGTACTCGCGCGATACAGCGAAATCCTACCCTTCTGCGCAAATCTATCTGGGCTCCCTTGCGGCTTTATAATCTTTCTTTCAAAGGAGTTCTTTGACTTCACTTCGCTTCGCTTCGTTCGTATCGCTCTTCTTTGGTTTTTTATTTCACTCTGCAGTCATTATTTTCTTACTTATTCTATGTTTCCTTCCTTTTCTCTTTACTGCCTTTTTTGCTTTGAATGTAGCTTAGGAGGTCATTCGGGTCATATTGACAAGAGTGGAAGCAACGGCGACTCTTTTCAGAACGAGCCTTCGGTCTCGGCTAGTGGATCAGCTAACCCTTGCTCCGCGTATATCAACACAAGTTCACGACCGACTTCCAGTCTCGTAATTCATTCTTATCCTTGAGGTCTTGGACCTTTTCTAATATGATAACAAGAACTTCGTCTATGGATATTTTGACTAGAGTAAAGGCGATGAGTCTACTTTGATTTTAGAACTTTCAGCCAACAAAGATCCAATGTAAGTCAGACTTCCAGGCGCATCAGAATCTAATTGGACAGGGATCCTTTCTTCCACAGGCTTCGACTTATTAAGCATCTGTTCATCTCTGTTATCCAAAGATTCCATAAAAAAGGGATGGGTCGGAGAGCAAAGTGGGGTATTGAACTCCTGTAGCCCTCTCCTGTAAGTCGAGCGACTTCGTATCGGTACAGTGAAGGCTACAAACTTGTATGACCAATGGCGGGTATAAGGCGACGAACGTTCTCAAGTGGTAACTTAAGGTTCGACAAAGTTGACCACTGAAGCAATGAAGTTAGGAAGTGACTTGATTTTCATCGCGCTATCACTACAGGATTCGGATCTTCGGCTGATAGTAGTCTTCGGGCTACGAGGTCTTATGAGTGAAATAGAGAGCTACGCAGTGAAGCTATGTTAAACTGAATATTTTAAGAAATGGGATGACCCAGCTAATCATGTGAGGCACGGCGGATGCCGTACACTTGAGTAGAAAGTCATAAGGAATAAAAAAACTTAATTGCGGGGATCAACTATCAATTGTTCCTTGCGATTATAGGGGGTTTAGGGTCGCCACTCGTTGCATATTGAATGTAAGGCAAGTCCTTTTCAAGCTACTTGTGGGACATCCTGACTTACTCCCATTAGGCAAAGAAAGTAGGTTCGATCTCTTCTAAATTGGGAAGTTTGGGGGAGATTCAAGGAGGGGGCCACAGCAGGAGATTCATAGGATCTGTTGGTTTCCTGGTCGGTCAGTCGTAACAAGGTAGCCGTTGAAAGAGTCGGTCTTGAAAACCGAAGTATTGATAGGAAGCTAAAAAGCGCTCTTTTCAAAAAAGATCGTAACGTAAGGAGAACGAAGTGAGTCTCGACTAAAATCCGAAGAAAGATTCAATTGACGACTATACTTTTTTAGAAGCGAAGTTCAGTCAAAGAGTGACGATAAGACTCGAGTAATAAATTACCTCTAGCCGGTGGAGCTGGTTCCTTTATTTAAGCTCACATTGATGCCAGTGTCGTCAGGCTTGGTGGACAATGGAGCCGCAGTGAATATACCACCACTCAGAATGGTAAGAAGGCTGCCCAAGCCCGAGCTCCCTGTCCCGGTGGATCTGACAGTGGATAAGATCACTAAAGTCAGCGCCTTCTTTGTGGTAGATGGAACAGCGGCATCGTTGACGGGTAGAGATTGGACCCATGTGAATTCAGCTGCTGAGGCAGCACGGTACTCAGCTTCCGTCGATTATCGGGCACCTGATCGCTGCTTGCGAGAGCTCCAGGAAAGAGCATTGTCACCAAGATAAACAATCTAAGCTGTGGTAGAGGTACGGTCATCACGGTTACCAGCCCAATCCGCATCGGAGTAGGCATGCAAAAAGGAGTGACAGAGCGCTTTAGAAAGAAACTCTGATAGAGAGTACCTAAGTCTCGAAGTAGGAACCTTCCTTCTATCTTGCAGCCTTCATGCTCAGTTCTATTCTCCCTCGCTCTTGGAAGGCTAGCCGGGAGTGAGTTTTTCGGGTTTGATTTGCCGAGTTCCTTAGGTTACATAGTTCGGTCCAACTCATAGCCCTCCCGATTCAAGAACCTACATCCCACACGGGGAGGGAAATGCAGAGACCGCCTAAATCACCAAACCGTCGGGAACGAACGAAGCGAAGCGAAGTGTACTTTAGAAGCTTTTTTCAGTCATAGAGGAGCTCTATTTGCTACTATACTATGGGGTCTTTGGACGAGTCGGTGCCAGCATATATTTTCACGGTCTTCTTCTTCCCACTTGAAAGTGGTGAATTTATGCTACCAAGCTTAGTAAAGATATCGTGAGGGCTTGTTTGGAAGATCTTTGGCACGTCATATAGGGGTCTACCTGGTCAATTACAATGAGCCTGGCACTTCTCAATTACATCGACCCTCAATCAAGTCTGTGTACTAAAAGGGCTGCTGGTGAAGCGCTAGCCAGGCGCATGAAAAAGGATTGATATTGTATGATAATACCAATTCCGCTAGATAGGGACCCTACTGCCTTTCCCATATTTGGTAAAGATCTTCTGACGAGTTGATGTCACACAAAGAGAAAGAAAGAATGAAAGAACATTCAGTGCGCACGAGAGTTCGCCAATTCGGAATGAAATGAAGGATCTCCTAAATATTGACCACAGCCCGGGTTCGATGCCAGCGGGGCCTCATCTAATGATTAGTGGACTTTCTAGTTAGTTGTGGGATAGCAAGCATGAATCGCGCTAATGCGAGGGCGATTAAGTAGTTGTATTGACACTTCGATTCCTTCTTTAGAGAGACTGATTGTTCATGGGAATGCAGTGCAGACAAGGGTCACTACTGTCTTACGTGGAAGAGCACACCGGAGGACAATGGTATATTTATGCCATGACCTTTGATTTTAGTTAGGGTCAGACCTATGGCTCGCCGCAACTACATTGCAAGCTGGCCTTGGATTGATAAGCGGAATATAGCGGTCAAAAGGACTTCGTTAAACCTAGTGCATTTATAGGATGTGTTTTCCAGTGAGTATGCTTCCGTACCCACCTTCCTCGTACTATGGTCGAGCCCCGACGCGTCCTCTCCTTACATCGAGATCTCCTTAGCGGCCTCTTCTTCTTAGTCTTTACAGCCTCTTTGCCAAACTCAATATTGGAAGTCGATGAAACCCCGTGTTTTGGCATAGATATAATATCAGCTGCTTTAGCTTGAGACTTGGAAGTTAAAGAAAGATGGGGACTGAAGATGTAAGGTAAGATGCTAGTGGTCTAACTCGGGTAAACAGATGAGCCCCCTTTCTTAACTCAACTCACGCACTCAGACTCCTTACTTGAGTCTTTCTCTTCCCGAAGATCGGATGAGCGTGGGATATAGATTCTAAACAGATATGTGTGTGGTCTTCGTGTGCCTCCACCTACAGGGCTGGCTGTGCCCACCATGACGAGTTTTGGAAACAAATGAACGAGGACTCTCCAGCCGACATGAACTCCGAAGCAAAAGCATACACTTCAGACGAGCTTTCTTTTCTAAATTCAATGTATTAGGAATGAAAGGAAGTTTATGAGATCGGGTTTCAACAGTCTCTCTTTAAGAAGGGGGGCTCCCGCTTTCCTGTGTGTCTTCCTTCTGCCTTGTACTACACTTGGTTGTTTATAAAAAAACCTTGCTTGTATGCTGCCTGTGCTTGTAAGTTGTGTGTCTGCCGAGGCTGCGCGTGTGGCGCGATGCGTTTTCCGATTTTGCTGCTGCCTTTGCTCGGTTCGACGTCAGTCCTTGATCCGGTTGAGCCGATCGATCGCATTTCGGCTGACCCAATAACCAGGACGCGTTCGTCAGTCAAATCCTCAGGCCGCCCCTTGCCTTGAAAGAATTCACACGCGGCCACCAGCTTTCCCAAAATAAGGGGTGGGAAAGTCAATAGGCACAAAGATGGTGGTAAATACAAGATTTGACTGAACTTTGCTTTGCTTCGTTCTCCAAGTCTCACTTTGCTCTCCTTACTAGGTTTGAGTTTGAAAGATCAGCTCGATTTGAGATGAAATCTGGCAATAGCTCTAGGGCAGGTTCTGAACCAAGAGTTGGGATTGACCTTTCACTGTGCATCAATAAGAAGGAATAGCAGGTTATAAGGCAAGACTTGTTTAGTCTATGCGCAGGAAGCATTTTTATTAATCCAAGACATATCGGTAAAAGAAAAGTCTATTTCGCGTGAGACCTATATCCGGGGGATGGCCTTGCCTCCGCATTTGAAAAGCCCTTCTTGACTCGATCACTGGCAAGAAAAGGGAATTCAACCGCTTGCTGAGCTGCTTGTTTAGTTGCTATAGCCGAATGACCCTAGCTTCCATCACATCAACTATAAGAATCAGAGTTTCGGAAGAATACGCTTACCTATTTGATAGCCTTAGCTGGCCGAGAAGATCTTGTACAGCTTCTTTCGTAGTAGATCGAGCCGTCTAAGTAGTTCTAAAGACTGATTTCTATTCCGGTTTGGCCATTCAAAAGGGCTACCTTAGCCCGACGGAACTGCGCCTTCTTTTCTTTCATTTCATTACCTCAAAACCCCCCATTTACTCTTGGTCGAGCGTATGAGCCTTAACCCCAAGACCGAACTCCCTTTGTTAATCGCTTTGCTTAAGTTGTCTTGAGATCAGGAAAAAGAAGTCATCAATAGGCGCCTTATCACGGTGCTCCACGTCAGTGGTAGCCAAACCAATGGCTGAATCTTCTTAAAAGTATAGGTAGTCGAAGACTTCTGGGTCAAAGAAAGGAGGTAAATTCAAGGGCACATGACCCAAGGGCAAAATCAAGTGTACAAGTGAAGTTCTTCCTTATAGCGATGAGCCTTAACGCCCATACCTGATACAAGGGGGGCCCAAAAGAACTTCCTCAGCCCGGAATGGCTCGCTAGCAAGATGGAGATGCTCCTGTGTCAGTTACAAGTACATATGTATCAAACAAAGGAAAGTTTCCAGAACCGGCCTCCTGAACAAATCCTCTTCGCTTCAAATGGTAGGGTAGTGTCTCGACCCGTGGACAACACTGAAACAATTGCTGGAATAGCGCTTCCCAAGGGAAGGGATTTATTCACAACATGGAATCTCCGCAAGAACTAGTCGGGAGCCTTCTCCTTCTAGGATCAAGATTCAGTGTCAAGATGAAGGGCGGTATCACATTCACTTGCTTGCCACCCCCTTTCCCCTTTCTCCCTCCTCCGGTCGCCTCGTTACTTTGCTTTCTCACATGGACTGATTTCTGCTTTTTCACTTCTTTTCCTTTGATCCAGCTGTATTATTAGCTGATGATTCCTTTTTCCAAGTGTGTCCGATTGGTATCATAAGACTTTTCTTTTATTTGTAGCGGCTATGTGGCATAGTCCATCTTTTCCTTATTTTTTTCCCTCCAAATAGATACTTGCCTTTGTACTGATTTGAATATAGGTAGGAAGGCTTAGTGGAAGATTGGAAAAGACTTCTCTTCATCATGAGACTGATCGGATCCGCCGTAGACACCCGAGAAACCCCCACAAGGCAGGCTAAAAGAGTAAGAGGACAACAAGCAAAGAGTTATGCTTTCATTTCTTTGTTGAGATTGAAATAAAGTTATTTAAAAAAGGGGGTAGGTATAATGCACGCAGGCCAAGTCAAGAAAAAGGACTTCCTTACTTTTATTTCATAATAGTCTTAATGACTAGTAGTTTGAAGCCTTAAGAAACCGGTTTTTTTCAGCGCTCGGTTCCTTCGTCTTAAGTCAAGTTCAGTTTACTTTTTGAATTCGGAACTCTTAGTCGAGCTGATGAAGAGATCGATTTTTTTTTAAGAGGAATTGTTTTCGTATCCTGGACTTAAGGAAGGCAAAAAGTGCCCCATCTGCCTTGTTGTGATAGGGGGGCAGTGCCAATTGTTTGTTTTCAAGTCAAGCTCCGTATCCCTATCTCTTTTTAGGTTGGCATAACAAAGAAAGAGAGTGCCAAGAAACAACACATACCCATTACTTTTGGTTGGAAGGTTCGGGATCGTCAGGGAGCCCCTATTAAGTAAGTCCAAAGTTCTGCCGCGAGAATTCACAGGTTCGTTCATTTACCAGCATTAGTTCGTACCTTAGCAAGCAAGCTACCGCGACCTCCGGTCTGCAAGCACCTCTGGTCCTAAGCACCCCCGGTCTCCAGGCTTAAGGCAACAGGGAGACAAGCTTGAAAGCCACACTTGCTCGTTTCTTTCTGACTTGGGTCCTGTCGAAATTTTATTTTTCACTGATTTGGGCCTTCAAGCCAAGTGAAAATGGAGAGCGTTTTTCACTGATTTGATTGGTGGATCGGGTCTGGTTCTTGCTTTAGTCTCAATTGCATCGAACCTCACTTTTTAGCGCCAAAAACCTGTCAGTCCGGCCAGGGCGCACAGAGGTCTGTCCCGGTCCAATATCCAATAGTAGGCGGCCTATCCGTTTTCCTTTCGGTCAGCTGCCCCTCAACCGCTTCAGGGGACTTTCAAACCTGACCATAGACGTCGCTCTCCCCTGGATCTTGTCTGTTGTTCCAATCAAATGAAACCTACTTATTTGTACCAATAAAACCTAACACACTTATGGATTTCTCGGTCAATACGCAACTGATGCAATTTTTTATAAAGGGCTGGCTGTACTCGAAGCACCTGGTTCGTGTAGAGAAGTCCATTATTTTTGTAGAGTGTTCTCTGTGTGTTCACCCCCGGAAGACGGATATATAGTAGTTTTTACTAGCTCATCTCTGTTATTAGTCCATTTTGGACTAGGATCCAGATATGACATTCGATGAATGATAGCTATTTTTTTTGCTACGATAGACCTAGCCCTCTCCGCAAGAATTGAGGGGTCTACTTCTTTCCTTAGACGTCCATGACCATGACGTTTAAACAAATAAGCAAGAAATTTCCAGACTCTTTTATGTGCTAAACTCACCCCCTTGTCCCTAACCCTCGAGGGTCGGTAGATCGAACAAAGTGAGAGAGCGAAAGAAAAGGAGCGAGGCGAGAACTAGAGCGGCTAAAGCGAGCGTAATCCCTTCCAATAAAGAACCAGACTGTCCTCTCCTTTCAGTTGAGCATCTACAAACCAGGCCCTATCGGACCAGACTCTTTAAACTTGGTTCTATCAAACCAGACTGTTTCACTCCTGGAGCGAGGGGGTGGAAGAATAAACCTTCTCTCTTCTCTAAACTTTTCTTACGCTCTTCCCCCGTTCTCGCGTAAAGTATGTAGCTCCTACCTTTTCTTTTAGTCGAGCTGAACTAACATCCATCCGTAAGAACTCAGTAGAGTACATATCTATCTTTCCAGCTTTTTGACTTCTGGCGAGAGAGTAGGCAGGGCGACAGTTGATCTGGGAGAAGATAAATAAATCTAGCTCGAAAGGCTTGCCCTGAAGATTGGGTATCTGAGATGGATCAGGCGAAAGAAAAGACTGATCGCCCTACCGATGAAAAACTATGGCTCTTTGGCGTCAATGTGAGGCTTTCCTTGTCTAGATGCGGATGAGTGAGAGATGTCGGGGATGGAGTAAGGTTCTCTCCGGTCCGTTCCCGGGTTGGGTTAGGGGAACGATTTTCCACAAAGTAAGGAAGGGTCAACGATACAAACTTTTCGAAGCAGCAATCAAACTACTACGCGTTAGCGCAACGGCTTTCGTGCGTCTTGCTCAATCCCTTGCTTGTTCAGTGGATGATCTATGCCTTCATTTCAGAAATCCTACTTTCTTCTCTATGGCCAGCTTTGAACCCTTCTATACTTTGGATAAGTTAGACCTTCTTCCATACCTTTCCTTGCTTGCCTAGAACTAGCGAACTACGTAGACATTCTTTCTTAAGCAATTATGCCGGTGAAAGTGGATTGGCTTCTTCATCAAATGCCTCACTTCCCGAGTGGATCGGATAATTTCATCTAAAGCTTTTATCGGTCGGTCTCATTCCATGTTCACTCAATTTCATAGGTTTTACTCACTCCCGCTTCAGAAGATAAATCAGTCCTTCGAATAGGCTCTTACAATCAAGAGCTAAGGCCATGCTTTCTTCTATGACTGAAAAAAGCTTCGTTCTATTACATTGACCTTTGGTCGACTCAAGTAGACCCTTCCTTCTTTTTATACCACTCATTCCCTCGGGGAAGTACCGCGCTAGTTTCAAGAAGTTGTTCTTTTCTTTGTTGAAGAGTTAGCTCGATTCCCTGCTCTGGTACACTAACCACTAAGCCAATCGTAGAAGGAACTACATCAACAATGGAATTGCCTGACTGTATTGCTTGTCTTTCTTCTCCTAGTTAGTTCTCTACCAGTTATGTCTTAGATGCTTGCTGTTAGAGTAGTATACCCGGCGTTCCAATTTGATTGGAAGTATTCTACTTGTAAATACAATCTATTGGAATTATATTAATTATAAGGCATTACTT
>CACSLK010000514.1:25335-35370 GCA_902706635.1 Striga hermonthica
ACTCATGATTGCCCGGAAGTTGTCCAGGGAGAGCAGGCCGCTGTCAAGGCACAGAAAGAGGCAGAAGAGGTTGTACCCGACCCTAGAGTCCATATATGCTAACATCTCCCTCCGATACATCGCCTGGACCTCGGGGTAGCTCGGCATTGGAGCCGGTGGCGCAACTGTAGTAGCCTCAGCCTGATTTTTATCTCCTCGTCACGAACATCTAGTTCGGCACGGAGATCCCGTGTTCGGGCTCGGAGTGAGTCTAGCTCTTTCATATTTTGCTCGTAGAGCTTGGTCATCTCGACGGCATGGTTCCTTTCCAAGTCCTCTTTTTCCTCCGCCCAATCCTCTCTCTCTTTTCTCAGCTCGTCCTCGGCCTTTGACACTGCCTTATCCATCTCGTCTTCCCTCTCCTTAGCCTTCATGGCCTCCCCACGAGCGATGAGGAGCTCTTGCTCGAGCGCTGACATCTTCTTGGTCTTATCATTCAGGGACCGGATGCGGCCTTTGCAGAGGCCGTTTTCACTATCAATCTTCCGCAGGTCGGTGTCCATCTTTCGCGACTGCTCGGCGGTGTGGACGAGCTCGACCAACGCCCGGGAGATTGTGGCGGCAGAATGCTGAATGATCTGGGTAGTGTTCAGCTTCTTGACGGCCTGCTCCGCGACTGGTGTCCAGGACACCATGGGAAGACGAGCAGCCTGCATAGCGGCCTCGGGAATGCCGAAATCGTTGGGGAGATCCTTCACCGCGGCAGCCTTGGCGTCGATGAACCAATCATCTGGAAAGCCGGAGAGATCCTTCTGGAAACGCTCCTTCTTCGCCGGATCGACCAGATAATAAATCGAAGAGTCAGCCCGGCACCCGAGAACACCTAAATCTTGCACCGAAGAAGGATTCCCCTCGTCAAGAACTTTCCACTTCTTGGTCGGACTGCGGTCGGGGGCCTCCCCGGCACCTGAGTCCTCATTGCCGGGAGAAGATGGCTCCTCTTCCTGAGCTCGGCTCTGTTAGTGTTATATACTGAAAGCTTGGCTTTGGATGATATTACACCTTTACCCTTTATGAATGAGAAACATGTTAGATTAAACAAGTTCTACGTTCTGTTGTTTTGCATTAGATAGTGTGGGTTGTCATCAGGCGAACCAAAGATCATGCTATCAGTTACTCGCGAAACAAGAATAAGTGGTTCACAACCCAGATGGACATGAACACCCCATCGTGAACGGTTGTAGTGTCAGTTGTACAGTTTGTCTTGACTGACTAGTTGCACTAGTACATTTATGTATTGAACAGGATCCCATAGAGGAGCAGTTCTTTTTATACTGATCATCGTAAACGAACTAGGCCTCGGTTAATTACTGCGTACTCCTAACCCGTAAGATATTAAACAGACATATATGTGTAGTATTTAATACTTTGATTCACATGGGTGAGGCTTAGTGAACTGGGCCAATAGACCCGCTGTCTTGGGAATATTGCTACATGTAGGATGTGTTGTTAGGATATTTACGGTCACCATGTGCGTTAGTTTGATGATGTCCCCGGAGTGAGTTCATGAAGGATTATTATGCTAAACCCTACAGGTGCATTAAATGCCGGCATAGTAATAATGTGTTGAACGAGCGCTAGCTTCGGTGAAATAATAATAAATTAATTAATTCCTGATTGTCAGTAATCGAATTAATTAATTAACATTATATCTTAAACATGGGGAGATAAATCGAGTAATTATTATTGGAGTCTCAATTATAAATTGGGCTAGGAAAAGAGAGTGCAATAATATTATGTTGGTGGCCCATATGATATTATTTAATTACTTAAAATAAGTGGCTTGGTCCACAAGTATTTTAATTGATTAAGGAGCCTTAATCCTAATCTCCTAAGGATCCCTACTGTAGCTCTATATATACATCATTAAGCTAATGGGAAGAGAAGAGAATTCCACATCTTGGAAATCATGCCCCACGCCTCTCTTCTCTCGCAGTTCCCATTCAAGCTTTATCTTTTTCTTGTTGTTCCACTGGTACAAGATTAAGAGGTGTTTGAGATATACAGTAGAAGATCTTTGGGTAAAGTGAGCTGAAATATATTTGGTTGTACAGAACTAACCGGAGGTCCGATCAAGACGTACAACATACCCAGACGACCGTCTCGACGAGAAATTTATAACACCACCGAGATCGTAGCCATCTGACCACCCACGCGCCCGCACGCGCCGCCGCAAGGTCCCAGGACTGCAACTTGTCTTCATCCGTTTTGCACTCGTTTGATCTGATGTTCGATCTGATCTTGTTCGTGCAATCCTAGGATGATTTGCAGTGAACATTTCATTGGTGTGCTGTGTACGGCCATCCAGAATATCAGCCAGATCGCCATAAATTTTAAGCCATAAGTTCTCTACGAAAACCTTTAGATCCGCTGCGCATAAGTTTACGTTTTGCTATTGAATTCGTGATTTGTGCATAACGAGATCTTCATTGATCCTAACAAGTGGTATCAGAGATTGGTTTAATTTGTTGTGTACAAGTTTAAATTTTTACGGCTTTTATCAAGATGTGTTCAAACGCAACCATATATTGGATTATATTCGCATAACTCGGTTTTGCAGGAATCAGTTTAATCCACTATTATGGACGATTATGTGTTTGATGAAAGTTGATGAATGTGATGTATGGTTTTAAATTTGTTTTTAAAGCCTCGGACATGTCGAGGAATTTTATGGATGAATGTTTGTAACAACTATTCGCCCGGGGGTTGACCGGATAGATTTAATTATTTGTTAAGAAAACATGCACATCCATTCGTTGGATCTAGGATCGGATTATGTAATTTTGTAAATTATATTTTTCGTGTTGTGATCGTGGATTAATTGCCGAGAGATCACAAGAGATCAACGAGCCTCGAGAGTCCAATCGGGACGAAGCCCGGAGGTGCGCACGGACATGCACGAGAAAAAAAAAATATTTTCCGACCACCGGCGGCGGCGGGCGGCAGCGACGGCGGGCTGACGGCGGTGGAGAGTTTATTTGGTATCCAAGCAGTACAAGATCTACAAGGATTCTACTGCAGTGGGAGTTCCAGTTGAACAGGGAAAGAATATACAAGGTTTACTTGTTTATGTGAACTCAATATTTAATGGCAATAATAGTGGATTTATTTATTTATTTATTTAAATTCATTATGCCGTTAATTATTTATTTATTTATTTATTTATGCATGTTAATTAATTATTGTACTTGCATGGGATTAATTTAGAATTACATATTTAATTATTCATGTTAATTTATTATTGCATTTACATAGGATTAATTTAGAATTGCATAAATATTTAAATAAGTAAAAATCCTCATTTAAATTATACTAAATTTGAGAAGGGATTTTAAATTAAAGTTAATTGTAAAATTCCTAAGGCCTTCATTTCTAATTTGTCAGTAAATCAATTAATTGCGGTTATGGGCTCCCCCTCGGGTGACATCGCTAAAATTAATTGTAGGAAATTACCAGGACGAATTTCTAATTAGACGATTAGAGGGAGTCTTATGAGAGAGTACGGGCTTCCCCTCGGATGACGTATAATCGAATTCGTATGAACTCAGGATCGAGAAATGGGATTCACTTAGAATGCGATTTATTTATAACTCCCCTTGGGCTCCATGAATTTATTTCATGGCCAAATGGAGACCGACTATTAATTTCATTCGTCATGAATTTGTTTTGACTTATAGAAATTAATGGGCATTTGAAAGCCCTTCTCTTGTGAATGTTGAGTTGTGTAGAGTTGCCCTCGCATCATGCATTAACTCTCGGTGTTTTGAGATGTCGGTGAATTTAAGTTTGTATTATTTTGAGGATATCAATATTAGCAGTTAAATTCAAATGTGTTTAATCTGTAAAATTATTTTCGTGTTTCTTAGATATTCATCATGTTGTTCAATCTGTTATCTGTCATTCTAAAAGAAAATCAACTTACTGGTCCTAATTACATTGATTGGAAGAGGAACTTAGACATTGTGTTGACTGCTGAGGGTTATAAGTTTGCGATTACTGAGGTTTGCCGAGCAGAACCCGCGGCTGATGATCCTGAACAGGAGAAAGGGGAGTATGTCCGGTGGAAAAAGGCTGATGAGATGGCAAAGTGTTACATTCTGGCATCAATGTCAAATGTTCTTCAACATCATCATCAGTCTATAAACACTGCGGCAGATATACTTCTCAATCTCAGGAATCTGTTCGGACACCAGTCTAGGGATGCTAGGCAAGAGACCATGAGTGCTCTGATGACTACGCGCATGGCAGAGGTGTAACGCCCCGTTATTTTAATAGAAAAATACCGAGTTATTTTTTCAAAAATTAGAGTTAAATTTTCGAAAATCAACTTAGAAACCTATTTAGCGGGCGCTACTCCAAACACTACATATATCAACAGTTAAGGTTACACTTAACAAACGGGGAAACAACTATCCCTACCATAATTTATCTCATGTTAACATTCAAGGTACTTCAATCGATATTCAAACATATGAAATAATCTGATAGTCATTACACAATCAAATCCCAAAACCAAACATGGTTCATTTTCCAAAAAAAAAAACAAGATTAATCATACTAACAAGAGATAGATAATAGACAAAAGCAGAAGCAAGTAAAACAGTTCATTAGCACATAATGACCCTGCCTCGCTCATCCTATTTGCCACGGCCAACAGCTCAACCTGAAAAGAGATATAATAATGGGGATGAGCGAACACTTGCTCACCGTGGGAAATACCATGCAGTATAATCAATATAAAGACTTAAAATCATAATCGCAGCATGTAAGTGAATCGACTAGTCTACCCTCCCTAAACACAGCCACACTCATGTGATCACACCTAACCTATCAATCTCGAAAAAAGATAGTAAACAAGCAGTCCCCACAAAAAAGACGGGAGCAACCGCAGACGTACCGTCACACGGACTAAGCTCTCTAAAGGCTAGAGTTAGGCCTCATAGACTACCGGTTCACATGCATACATTGATTATCAAGCCAAGCATTTATAGAAATTAACATACATGGTAAGGTTTATCAACACCCACCTGGAAGACAGCAATAAACATAAAGCGAGGCTCGAGTAAGTGGTGAGGTCAACACCTCAAAACACCTACACGAAATCAAGATAGCCTCTCGATTACAATTAATTCCAACGAACACACAAACTTAGTCGAGACTCGTCGACTAAGTGGCTCGTGGAAAGTTCTCGTGGAGTTATGGAACATTCTACTCGACTCTACATCAAGCATGGAGACACATGATAGAACCCGATGAATAAAGAAATTTCACCAAGTTTCAGCCTTACTAATGAAGCATTTAGAGTTTACAAATAATACTAGTTTTCGGCATAAATGAGCATGGATTTATTGACTGGCAAATGAACGATTCAAGATCAACCATGTAACAAATTCTACATCATGTTAAAGACAACACATAAAAAATATCAAGTATAAACAATAAACATGTAAATTATGAAAATGAAAATAAGTTTTGGCATATAATATGATTTGAATAACTAATCATTTACCCTATCATATGATCTCTAAAATTCATGAAAATTTAACATAAAATAAACAAATAACTGGGAAGCAACTTATAGACAATTCAGTATATTAGACAGCCACACGATTTGTCATGCATTATACAAATTTCAGAAACGACATCGACTTCTAATATCCACATCTCACGAAGTATAGGTCCAAAATGCACAAGGCCAACTCCATTATGATCAAGACACAACGATGTTCCATAATCCAAGAGCCAACCACGAGTTAGTAACAAATCGTAAGGGTTTTGCATTAAACCCTAAGGATCTATTACATTTATATCCATATACAGCCTTAACTCAACATATAACTATATCAACCCAAGCATATAATCGAAAATGCGCATATAATCGAACAATTACCTAAGAAACCCACCCATTACCGTACTCCGCTGAGGAGGAGACGGGGTTAGGGCTGGATACGGTGCTCTCAGTGGTGGGGTACGATTCGAAGTCCGTTTCCAATGTACCTCCTTACGCTCCTATTTTCTGCCAAGGCGAGTGACCACTTCAAACATGTTTAAGGGAGGGTGATCCAGAAAAACGACTGGTTTCTTCCTCCTGTGTTCATCGCGCATTCCTACGACCACACTCTTCCACGGTGGGGGTAGGATTTGAACAAGCTTGTCTACACCGTCTTCGTGATCGATAATGGGGCCTTCTCATTTATGCAAGGTGTACCACAAAGCGTACACTTCTTGAAGTCCTAACGTCATTTGGCGAGAGGGTTTGAAATCCACAAACTCCTTTCTTTTCTCTCGATCTATATCCGACATGAAGCCTTCGAGGCCGAAGACCTCCGAGCACGACTCAAAACTCGAACTATTATAAAGTATCCCGACCACGAGGTCCCGTATCAACGCAAGAAGAGGCGATTCAGCCCTTAGGATGGAACTTGGAAATAAAACAATGGACCTCGGGCAGCTCACGCTCGGCCTCGGTCCACGTTATACCCGATAAGATGCTCTAAAAAGGGTTAGTGGTTGTGGCTTGGTACCGTCAAACAGATCAGCTCGGGAAAACGGAAGGCTGGCCACGAGATCAAGGGTTCTAAGATGATCGGACGATCCAAAAGAGGACCACAACGGGAAGATGGTCGCGATCCGAACGAACAACGGCGGCTACGTGCTCGGGAGGCGGCGGCTGTAGGTACCGTCGGTGAATATGTTGGTAGCGTCGGGCTTCTGCTGGTCCGCCGGTGAGGGATGAGGACGGTTGCGATCTCAGGTCACGTGTACGATGTCGGCGGCTCACGTCGAGGCTGCTGCGCGCTCGCTGGAATGGCGCAAGTGATTGAGTAGTGGGACCACGTCTGTAAACTTTGGAACTACACACCGGAGAAGAACTGAAACGTCGGGTTCTAAATGTTGGAGAGACAGTTACGTGGTTTGTTCGTGACGGCGGACTGAACGTCGTGCTCCACTGTGGCTCGCGGCGGGTCTGCTACGGCGCGAGAACGGACATGGTGGAGAGCCTCACGTGAGGTGATGGCAGGCGTCTCGAGGAGAGCGAGATGTCCGGCGAGAAGGGTGAGGGAAGATGAGGAGAATGGTGAGAGATAAAAGTGAAAAGAAAATTTGATCTTGAACGTGGGAGAGGAGAGAGATTAAGGGAGAGAGGGTAATTAAGGGACCAAATAAATTTTTAATTAATTGGTCAAAGCCTTGATTTGAATTAATGGCTAATGATGAAGAGATAAAAGATAGCAATTAATTCTTGAAATTCAAACGTCATGCTAGCACGTATGAGAAATAAACCAACGATTGGTTCGGGCGGTTCGATTGAAAATCCCGATTATGTTCGACGTCGATGATCCAGTTAAATGGATAAATAATTCGACTCGATTTAATAATAATAATACACTAAAGAATTTAGGCAAATACTATCACATAATCAAATATAATACTAAACGAGCACGAATTAAATAATCTCGGATAAAATAAAATAAATAATATTCTCAAAATAATCCTGAACAAATGGGGCGCTACAAGAGGGCACACCCGTAAGAGAGCATTCTCTCAAGGTTATGGCGCTACTCAATGAGCTTGAAGTTATGGGAGGTTTTATCGACGGGGAAACCAAGGTTGATATCATGCTCCAATCTCTGCCGAAGAGTTTTGATCAGTTCCGGTTGAACTACAACATGCACAAGATGCATATGGCTCTTCCAGAACTGTTAGCAGAGCTCCAGTCGGCGTAGGCCTTATTCACTCAGGCGCCTCACGCACTGGTTGCCGAGCAGGCTGGACCTTCCAGGCCTCACAAGGGCAGGAAGAGAAAGAAGTTTGCAGGAAAGGCAAAGGTGCAGGATGCCCCGGTGGTACAGCGACTGCCCCCTCAGTCTGTGGCAAAGAAGCCGAAAGGTAAATGCCACGAGTGCAACAAGTCAGGACACTGGAAGGTCGACTGGCCTCTCCACAAGAAATTTAACTCTCTCCTTAATGTCGTAGAAACATGTTTAGCGTTTGTATCTACCAGAACCTGGTGTGTAGTAGATACTAAAGCCACTAATCGTGTTTGCACTTCGTTGCAGGGGTTCCAGGAAACCAGGCGGCTTAGGTAGGGAGAGATCACTGTCTACATGGGCGATGCTACGAAAGTGGCAGCTGTTGCAGTGGGAGACGTTACTTTATCTTTTGATAGTAGTATTTTGGTTTTGAGATATGCCTTTATGTTCCTAGTTTTAGAAAGAATCTTGTTTCAGTTTCTAAACTTGTTTCAGATGGATTTTCGTTTATGTTTGATGACATGGTTGTTATTCGTTATGGAAAGCGTTTCACTTGTTCTGGTTCATTAGTTGGCAATTTATATGTTCTCAAACTCTCCCACACTGCAACAAACTGAATTGAATAATGTCACGACTAAATCTAATAAGAGGAAGGAATCTTCGAGTATGAATGAAGCATATCTATGGCACCTTAGACTTCGGCACATCAACCTAAGGAGGATTCAAAAGTTAGTGGCAAGTAGACTTCTCTGTTCCATTGGAAGAGCACTATCCAACTTGCAAATAATGCCTAGAAGGTAAGATGGCCAAGAGGCCGTTTACGGCAAACGGGTATAGGAGCCAATAAGTGCTAGGATTGATTCATTCTGATTTATGTGGTCCTATGTCGATCCAGGCTAGAGGAGGTTTCGAGTACTTTGTCTCTTTTATAGATGATTACTCAAGATTTGGGTACATTTATCTGTTGCACTGCAAGTCCGAATGCTTTGAAAAATTCAAGGAGTATTGGGCAGTTGTGGAGAAGCTACATGGTAAAAGTATCAAGTCGCTTCGATCTGATCGAGGTGGCGAATACTTCTTTGGAGAGTTCAGGACATATTTATCAGAAGCTGGGATTCAATCCCAATTGACTGCACCCGGCACGCCCCATCAAAACGGGGTTGCAAAACGAAGAAATAGGACTCTTATGGAAATGGTTAGGTCGATGATTAGTTATTCAAAGTTACCAGATTCGTTCTGGGGATTGACTTTAGAAACAGCTGTGTATATTCTGAACATGGTTCCTTCAAAGTCGGTAGAAACTACTCCTTATGAGATGTGGAAAGGGCGCAAGCCCAGTTTCTCACAGTTTCGAGTATGGGGTAGTCCTGCACACGTGTTAGTGCAGGAAGCTGGCAAGTTGGAGAAATGTTTGGAAGCACGAGTGTTTGTAGGCTATCCCAAGGGAACGAAAGATGGATTATTTTATTGTCCTGAGGATCAGAAGGTGATCGTTAGCACGAACACTAGATTCTTGGAAGAAGACTATATTATGAATCATAAGCCCGCGAGTAGACTATTCTTAGAGGAGTTGAGAGGTGAAGTCGATAGTTCCCCACCGAGTGCGCAAGTAGATACATCACATAATACTGCAACACGGCACACTGAGAGTGTACCAGTGCAGACAGTACCTCGTCATAATGGGAGGGTTTCTCAATTACCCGACTAATGGATAGGTCTTGAGAGTCTAAGGGCTCAGTTCCAGGAAACCTAGAATCGGACCCAAGAACCTACAACGAGGCACTCCAAGATAAAGATGCAGAATCATGGAATGTTGCAATGTATGCTGAAATAGGGTCAATGGACTCTAATCAGGTCTGGGATCTTGTAGAACCACCCAATAGGGTGTTGGGATCTATGAGGATCTCGATATGCACAAATCATGGATAAACATTCAAACATAAACCTATGCGCAGCGGATCTAAAGGTTTGATGTAGAAAACTTACGGCTTAAAATTTATGTAGATCTGGCTGGCCCGAACGGATGACTGCAAATCAAATCTTCTCGGAATCGAAATCTTCTCGGAATCGAACAAACTTGACCAATCCAGGAAGCTGGCGTCACGGCGAAGTCAACGACATTGACCGGTCGGGAATCGGAGCGTCCACGCGCTCTCACACGCGCGTGTGAGTCTCAGCAGCAGTCATCCTCCGGTGGCGCGTGTAGGCGCGTGAGGCGGCGGCTGGCGGCGATCTCGACGGC
>CACSLK010000531.1:4932-17389 GCA_902706635.1 Striga hermonthica
ATGGGCTTATTCCATTAGGCCTAGGATTCCTAATTCTAATCCAATACTAACTGAATCTAGGAAGGAGATCTCCTACTAATCCTTCTCTTCTAGAAGACTCCTAAGTCTCCTAACACTAGAGAAGATCCTTGTTGGAATTTCCTTTCCTAACTAAATTAATAATCATGGAATAGAATTAAATCCTAATTTAGGAAACCTAATTTTACTCCAATTAATAATATAATGTAGGAAATATATTTCCCACTAATCTTCATCTTATAGAAGACTCCCAAGTCTCCTAATCCCAAGAAAAGATTCTAGTAGGAATTTTATTCTCCTAATTAATTAATTAATAAGGAATAAATTTAATTCCTATTTAATGGAATTAAATAATAAAACATCTCACTAGAGTAATATTATTGCTCTCCCCATTTAGCCACTATTTTACCAATAAAATCGAGCCTCTATGATTAAATAATATTAATCTGATTGATCGATTTACCTCCCTATGTTTAAAATATAACGTCCGTTGATTAATTAAATTACTGACAAAGTAATTAATCAACCTCTTATTCATTTCCGAAATTAGTACCACTCAGCCTTTAACCATTATGTCAGACTATTGTCTACCTGCAGGGTTTAACATAATGTTCCTTTCTGAGATCATTGCGGGGACGTAATCAATCCAACGCACTGGAACATAGTGACTGTAAATAATCTATAATAGCACATCATATAATTATTCTTACTTACCAAAATACCTCGTATGTCATCCTAACAGAATAGGAATCACTTGGTAAATCAAATAAATAAGAAATAAAAATATATGCCTATTTTATATTATATTACAGCTTAAGAGAACGCATCAATCACTGAAGGTCTAGGTTACGACAACGGTCAGTGAGTCTCATATCCTTATCCTTCCGTGGTCCTGTTCAACACTTAACATAAGTGCTAGTGTAATCCTTCAGTCAAAGACCAACTGAATCGAGAATACACTACAGCCTTTTCCAAGTGGGGTCTCACTGCCAGTCTAGACTGTGAACAAATAGTTTAGTCTTATAAGGAACCGATAGGTGATCTTTCTGTTCAAAACTCTTCGAACCACACTACCTCAATATAAGACATGGAGTATGTATTGCATAAATAAATAAACTGCAAACATATGTACTTTGACCGACACATGATTGCCAGATCAAAATGGAATTGATAGAATCTGCAAAACATAGCTTTTACAGTATACCTCTCACAGCACTTCCGGTCGGCATAGACCTTCTGCCTCTCATGGGCAGACCTGATAGTCTTCCGGATCTCCTCAACTGTCGCTGCAATACTCTGGACAAACTCCAGACCCATAATCCTCCTCTCTCCAACCTCATCCCAATACAAAGAAGTTCGGACCTTACGTCCGTACAAAGCCTCGTACGGCGCCATCTTGATCGAAGAGTGGTAGTTGTTGTTGTAGGTCAGCTTGACTAGCGGAAGGGCATATTCCCAAGTCAGGCTTCGGTCCAAGACCACAACCCTCAAAATATCCTCCAAGTACTGGATTGTACGCTCCGACTGACCATCTGTCTCGGGGTGAAAGGCTGTACTGAACTCCAACCTCGTCCCCATGGCCCGGTGCAACGTCCTCCAGAATTGGCATGTGAACTTAGGATCTCGATCAGAAACAATCTCCACGGGCACCCCATGAAGCTTCACAATGTCCTTGACGAACAATTCAACGTAATCACTCGCCTTCATGGTCGTCTGGATTGGCAAAAAATGGGCAGACTTCGTAAGGCGATCCACTATCACCCAAATCGAATCATGTCCGGCCCTCGACTTAGGCAGTCCTACCCAGAAATCCATGGTGATGCACTCCCACTTCTACAGGGGAACCTCAAGGGGCTGCAACAACCCTCTCGGTTTCTGGTGCTCAGCCTTCACTTGCTGACACACCAGGCACCCATCCACGAACTTCGCTACCTGCCTTTTCATGCCTCGCCACCAGAAAGACTTTCTCAAGTCCTGATACATCTTCGTGCTACCAGGATGGATGGTGTACGGGGCACTATGGGCCTCCCTCAAAATCTCCCTTCGCAGGTCCCACACCTTCGGAACACAAAGTCTACCCTCGAAGACCAAGGCCCCATCAGATGCGACTGCGAATCCACCAACTCTACCGGCTTCCAACAACTCTCTCATCCGGCATAGGAAACGATCATTCGGCTGCTCGACGACTATCCTCTCACGAAGAGTCGGTCCCACAACCAAGGCGGCCAACACACCCCCGGCTGCTGAAGTCGACTCCACTGCCTCTAGTTGTAGTCGCTCGAACTCCCGAAGAAGGACATCTTGCTTGGTGAATAAGCAAGATAGCTGGCCATAACTCCTCCGACTAAGGGCATCGGCTACCACATTAGCTTTCCCAGGATGATAGCTAATGGTGCAGTCGTAATCCTTAACCAGCTCCAACCACCTACGCTGCCGCATGTTCAACTCCTTTTGAGTGAAGATGTACTTTAGGCTCTTGTGTCGGTAAATATGTAGCGCCCCGTTCGTTTATTGTACTTTTTTGAATATTATATTATTATTTATTTTATTTTGATTGATTATTTTCTTTTGCGTTATTTATTTGCTGGTTATGATATGAACTACTCGCATCTTTCATCTGTTTAATTATTTAAATACTATGTGGCATTATCTATGTGAATTTATGTGTTTATTTATCTGTATTAGATTTATTAGAATTTATTTTGTTTGGATAGAAACTATTTCGGCGATTTTTGGTTTAATTGCGTAAACCGATTTTTAATCCGTTTCGACTAGTTTTCGAGCCATTGCGATCCAAACTTCGAGTATTACCTGTTGGCCCATACACTTGCAAATTTCAGGCAAAACAAAACCTTTTATCCGACCCTAGTTGCTTGATGTGAGTTATTTCTACCTTAGGTAAATATTAGTCTTATTTTGAATTGACAATTCAAAGAAAGTCTATTCATCTAATGTACCTGCCTTACAATCTTTTCTTATGGCCGTTAAGCCTCCCATAAATCATCTATTAGTGGCTCTTAATTATGACAAATAAATCCATTTTAATGGCCTCATCAATTTAGAATTTTTCCCCTTTTATTACCCCAACACCACACGTTTTTTTTTATCTTTTCTATAGCTTTAGAATTCTGAAAATTTTCATACAAGAGGAAAGAGTTTGGAGAAAATTCATAATATCATTCACCATCATCACCTCAATTCCCCGTCCAGTCATCCTCCACAATTTTTTTTTTCTGGTGACTACAACCACCGAACATCATCAAATTTCCGGTGAGTACATCCTCCCTGACCCCCTCCCAACTACATCATCGTGTTCACGCAAAACCGTGTCGAGGCTTGTGCTGTTCAGTTTCCCCGCAGCCGGCAGCCGACATCCACCGAGCAAACGCAACATTCACGGTCCGCTCGTCGAGCTTCAGATGTCCGTTCATTCATCCATTGTTTGTCGTTCCGTTAGATTGGCTCGTAGATTCCGTGAAGTATGGTATACTGGCCGATCCCTTTCCCGTTATATTATGTTCATACTCACGTTTTAATTCGTTTGAGTATAATTGTACGCGCTTAATCGTTTCTCGTCGTTTGAGTTAAATTGTTTATCGGCTCTTTTGTTGGGTTGTGTTTTCGTGAATTTGAAGTGGATATCGGAACTCTCGATTTCAAGAATTGAGCCTTCAGTCGCTGAGGTTAAATCATTTTACTTATCTGATGGCGGCATGCATGTGTGTGTTTTATTTCAGCAGTACTGTTCTTGAAAATTTTATCATTTTGATTTGGGTTGTTTATTTAATTTGAGATTGAAGAAGTTTTGAATTGTTGTGCTATGTACAAATTTCTAGGCTATAGTACCATTTTGAATTCGATGTGTTCAGAATTTAGAAGTAATGGGATCACTTCTTTTTATTTCAAACAATATGTGTTATATTAATATATATCTTTTGGTGTGTAGTGCAGAAAGAGAGAACCACATTCAGTGTTTTAAAAATTTTGTTAGCTTGATCACTGAAGACTTGAAATTAAACTTTATTTCATTACATTAAAAAAAAAAACATTGGAATTATTTTAAATGTATTTTCTTATTGTGAGTTGGACTTCCATTTTGTGTAGGAGTAGGTTATGGGATACTGATTTTTCTTCTGAATCATTATTATAGAGATTAAATAATTTGATGAGCATATATATATGCTTAGGAAGCTAATTATCAGGCTTAGGAGCGTGTATATAAGTTTTATGTGTTTGTATGGTGTAATTGCGATCTTTTAATGTAAACTGCTATAGGAGTATTAATTCTCGGATATAAATGATTTTTCAAATGTTTTCTCTAAACTCCGAGGGTTCCAAAGTCCACAAAATTCTACGAGCTACTTAATCGACGATTTTTTTTTTTCGACTAAGTATGAATTCTCATTTTGAATTCCCGATTTTCAAGATAAATATTTTGAAAATATTATCTTGAATAAACTGTAGGTTTTGAGGAGTTGAGCCTCAGCCTACCAACAGCTGACTGTTAGTTCAACTACTAAGCTAAACAGGTGGGTATAGTTGTGTATCTGTAATTATCGCACTTGTTATTTCGTATAAATATTCTCTTTGGTATATGTTGTATGCGTGAGAACTCTAGTCTAGGATTCCTATTGTTAGTGCCTTTGACGAATGCATAAACAGTGAGAGGTCGCTAAACTGTTTGCCTAGTCGGGAGGCGACGCCCTGAACTGTTTGCCTAGTCGGGAGGGGAAAAACCGCTCCACTGTCTCCCGGAAAGGATCCCTTTGCCTATGTCGAGCTAGGGAAGGTTTCCGGTTACTTCCTTGCCGATAGTTGTTCGGAAGGATGTTGTATGTACATAGGAGGTTTGCGATAGGGCCGTATAGGGAGTAGACATGGATTCTATGCATACTTCGATTATGGTTTTGAATCTTTATGCGAAATATACTGTGCAGTATTGGTGAGCATAGTGGTGTTGCTCACCCCCATTATTTGTTTTTGTCCTTTTGTTTCCTCTTCCTATCTTTAGGTTGAGCATTGTTGGTGGCGCAAGTGAGAGACAAGCGAGCAGTGGTCATGGATATGTCGTGTCTTTTGCTTCCGCTCTTTTCCTTTATTGTTGGATTGTCATGTTACCTTTATTTAGGATGCTTCCATTGACTTGTTTGATTTTATGATCGGATTTTGGATCTTTGAACTCATGTTGATTTTCGGAAACTTATATAAATTCTGTTTTGGTTATTATGTTTACTAGTATGCATGTGTAAGTTCTTATGTATTTACTTGTTGATTATTTTAGTTTAAGTAGCGCCCGTTAAATCTAAAGTTTTAAATTAGAATTTTTGCGAAAATTTTACTCTGATTTTTATAAAAATATTCAGTAAACTCTTTAAAATAAAACGGGGCATTACAAAATATCTCACACTTGCCTCCATAGAGGTAGTGCCGCCAAATCTTCAAGGCGTGGACAACTGCAGCTAACTCGAGATCATGAGTGGTGTAGTTCTGCTCGTGAGGCTTCAGCTGCCTCGAAGCATAGGCTACGACTTTCTCCTGCTGCATAAGGATACATCCTAAACCCATCTTCAAAGCATCACTATAGATGGTGAACTCCAAAGTAGGGTCTGGTATAGATAGGACAGGCGCGGTAGTGAGTCTCCTCTTCAACTCCTGGAAACTCTCCTCGCACTTAGGACTCTAATCTAACCTCACGGCCTTCTTCGTAAGGTTGGTCAGTGGCTGGGCTATCTTCGAGAAGCCCTCGATAAACCTCCTGTAGTATCCTGCTAACCCCAGGAAACTACGAACATCCGCGGCACTTCTTGGGGTATCCCACTTGCTCACTGTCTCAATCTTGCTGGGATCCACCTCAATGCCTCGAGCTGTCATAATGTGGCTAAGGAATGCCACACGGTTCAGCCAGAATTCGCACTTCGAGAACTTAGCATACAACTTCTCGCGGCGAAGAGTCTCCAGCACAATTCTCAGATGCTCCTTGTGCTGGTCGATATCTTGGGAGTAGACCAGAATGTCGTCGATGAAAACAATGACAAACTGGTCCAGGAAAGACTGAAAGACTTCCAATTCATAAGGTCCATGAAGACGGCTGAGGCATTGCTGAATCTGAACGGCATTACCACAAACTCATAGTGGCCATAACGAGTACGAAAAGCAGTCTTGGAAATATTCGACTCCCGGATCTTCAGCTGATGATAGCCAGAACGCAAGTCAATCTTTATGAAGACGCTGGCTCCTCTCAGTTGTTCGAGAAGGTCCTCAATACGGGGAAGGGGATACATGTTCTTGACTGTAAGGGCATTCAACCTCCGATAGTCAATGCACATGCGCATAGATCCGTCTTTCTTCTTCACGAATAGGACGGGCGCACCCCACGGTCAAACACTCGGACGAATAAAACCGAGCTTGAGCAATTCCTAGATCTGGGCCTTGAGCTCTTGAAGCTCCTTCGGCGCCATACGATAAGGGGCCTTAGAAGCGGGGCTGGCTCATGGAACAAGGTCAATGGTGAACTCCACCTGGCGGTCCGGCGGTCCTCCGGGTAAATCATCAGGAAAAACGTCGAGGTACTCGCAAACGATGGATACTCTCTCAAGTACTCGCTCATCAACAACGTCGGACACCAAAGAAACAAGATAGCCTTGACTGCTACCCTTGGAAAGACTCTTCCTAGCTTGCATAGAAGAGATGACTCGAGGCACAGTCCTCGACTTCACCCCATAGAACACCACAGGCTGATCAGAATCGGGAAAGAGGGTCACTTCGTGCTCCTGGCACCGGATATCAGCTCGATAATGGGTAAGCCAGTGCATGCCCAAGATCACGTCAAAGTCTCGCATTTAAATTACATACATGTCGGCCTCCAGAACTCAACCACTAATACAAATAGGAAGGTTGCGAACCACCGAATCAGAGATAATAATTTTTCCCGAGGCTAGACTAACCTCGAGAGGATCACAAGAACTCACAGTGCTAATAGATAAGGCTTCCAAACAACAAGAAGAGATAAAAGAATGGGTAGCACCGGTATCACACAATGCAAAGACAGGCACGTTGGAGATAGAAAGCATTCCGGACATAGTACCTGTGTTGCGGGCAGCCTCATCGTGGGTGATGGTATAGACTCGGGCCTGACCCCCAGCCCTCTGCTGGAACGGTGGGGGCTGCTGCTGCTGCTGATGCTGATGTGGTGGCGGTGGGGGAAGCTGTTGCTGCTGATGTGGTGGCGGTGGGGGAAGCTGCTGCTGGCGGAAGTGCTGCTGCTACTATTGAGGGAACTGCTGTTGCCTCCTGGGCTCAGGACAGACACTGGCATAATGGCCCGGACGGTTGCAGTTGAAACAGGTTCGTTGGTCGGCTAAGCACTCGCCACTATGGTACTTGCCACATTTCTTGCAGGTTCGGTTGCCAGAAGAGGGATGATTGTGCCGGTCTGGACCTCCTCCCTTTCCCTTCCGGTTATCCCGGTGGGAATCTGCCTGCCTCTTGCCCGAACTAGAGCCTGGCGGCACAGATGAGATGGGCTGAGCATGCTGAACAACGGTCTGAGAAGGCTGGGAGGCATGATAATATGAAGGAACTTGAGCTATCGAAATGAGACAACTCTCTACCTCCTGAGCTCGACTCATAGTGTCGGCGAAAGACATCAGTCTGTGACTTCCCACCAGTTCACGGATCCTCTAATTGAGCCCCTTGAGAAACTTGCGGGCCTTCTTGGCATCGGTATTCACCGAGTCGCCCGCAAAAAGACACATTCGGGTGAAAGTGTGAATATACTCGTCCACGGTGGAGCTGCCCTGCTGTAGATGGTAGAACTCATGCTCCATCCTATCCCAAAAACTCTAAGGAAGGAACTTACCACGCAACATCATCTTCATCTGCTCCTAAGTGAGAGCAATAAGCTCCGCCTCTGACCTCCTAGCCCAGTGGTCAATCCACCAGTCAGAAGCGTCCTCCTTCATCTGATAAGCTGCGAGAGATACACGTTGTCAGTCCGGGAGGGGGAGCACAGCAAAAATCTTATCCCGCTCCTTGATCCACTCTAGTACAGCTGTGGGGTTCTCAGTCCCCGCGAAAGTCGGTGCATTCATTCTCAGAAACTAGACTATGACTGGGTAAGGTCCATGGCCGGAGGGGCCTGGTGATGATGACGAGGCGGAGAAGGAGACGGGGATGGCTGACGGTTACGGTTGTTGCGGGTATTCATAGCTCTACATTGAATAAGCGAACAAGGTTTAGAACAAAACTAAACCAAATAATCATAATTACAGAAGTCTAGAGTTCGCCATTAAACACTATTTAACACAAGTAGTTTCATTGCCACAAGTGCACCATTTACATATCAAGTATTTTCATTAATACTTAAACAAACCATACCTTAAGCAGCGCGGAGTGATGGAGACGAGTGGTCATATTACAAGGTCTAAACACATAATCACATATAAACTAGTCTACAGAAATGCGGACTGTCTTTGATACCAAACTATAACACCCCACTTTAATTTTAAAGAAATTCCGGACTTTCCAAAAATCAGTAAATAATTTTTCGAACTCGTTTTCGAAATCATAGGCGTTATTCAAATATTTAACATCAACCAAGTCACATCTGGTTGTTCACATGGTTTTCATTAACCCTTAAAACATCAATTTCACATGATTATTAGATAAACATTATAGCATGCATAATCAAACATATGGTATTCAAGAAATAATTCTAATACGAATATCTAAACGAAAAGGGTCCAATAACCCCAAAAAGATAAGTTCTAAAAACGGTTCAACACGTCTCAAGGACCACACATTATTCATAACGGAAGCATAATCATAAAGCATAAATCAAGGACCGACCCACTCGTCTTCCCCCGTCATCCGGCACCTGCTTAACCTGCATCCGTGAAGAGCAGGTGGGAGTGAGCACAAAATGAACGTAGTGCTCACTACTATGCACATAAATGATGACATGTTAAAATAGTATGGTCGCAGCATGAAAATAAAATAATCACATCATATCTCATCTCCTATCAAGATCACAACAACCACATTACTTCTGTGCACATCTATCGCTAGCCGCATAACGGGGATTCATTACCCGAAGGCGGGAGTACATGCACGCTACGGACACTGTCTTCCATATGGACTTACGTACCTCGCAAGGGCATGGCCATATCAGGACTTAAGGAGACTTGCCTCATAAGGGCAACCGTATTACATCGATGGGGATAACCGTACTGACGGTCGTAACAGCTCACATCGATAGGCTACATATTTCATGTTCATGCGTAGATCATACCCATAAATATGAACATTTATCATTCATGCATAGACAATTTAAATAAGATCCACCTGGTACAGCAAGGAATAGCACACAATCAGGAGTAGGCGGCGAGAACGGCTCGTCAAACACCTACAACAATTAATATACTAAGATCAACACCAATCTTGACCTTAGAGAGCATACACAATCATACTTGGTCGAACATGATTCAACCAAGTAGTTCGTGAAGTTCTATGGACATTGGAACACTCGGACCTAACACTTAGACTTGACAAAAGCGCATATAAATACCAAATATTGACATAGCACGCAAAACAAGGTCAAACGGGTAAAAGACACACACAAGGGTTCGGGAAAAACACAAGGAAGGTTTGGGACGGGCCCGGGCTGCTCGCTGGCCCGGTCGGGGCACGGCTGGGCGCAGTCGGGCTCGCTGGGTGCAGAAAAGTTTAACAAAACACAAAATCAATCAATCTTAATGAAAGAACCAATGATGAAGGATCGTGTGTTTGTTCAACTCGCTTGCCTCGAACAAAGCCTCGCCACGACTTGCTCTCAACGATAGGTGTGATCGACTCAGTTATTAGCCTAACTCTCTCACGATACTTGAGTTCACTTCGTAATTAGCCTCGCCCCCTCGATTTGAACTAGCTTGGGTCTTAGCCTCGCTAATTCAATTTGTATGATCGAACTCTCACGAATCCTAACACACGGATGAACATACGTTCTTTTCTATTCAACCCATCATATTTCTGGACATAAAAAACAATGGGGGAAGACCCCTATTTATAGATCCTAAACTAGTCTAGTCCTAATCTTACTATATCACTAATTAAAGCTATTAACTATTAAATCCTAAACATATTAGATCTTCTAAAGCAATAAGGAAAGTAAATATCTCCTAACCTCTAATAAGCTCCTAATAATACTAGAACTCTAAAACTTGACTTGCACTCCAACCCAATGTCATGAACCTCAAGTCACCGCCCAAACCTTCAGCCGCCTTCCATGCGTCGCGCGCGTTCGGTGGCCTATTCCTAGTCGCGCGCAGCTTCGTGCGCACGCGCCTTATTCCTCCGCGCGCGAGGTATCGCGCGCTTGCGACCCACGCACCAGCCGCCTCTGATTTGCCTATTCCTTCACGGACTGGGCTTCGTGCGTCTGCCCTATACGCGATCGCCATCTCTCGCGCCGAGCGCTCGCCGTCCATCTCACGTGCATGCGCGCCAGCCCCCGGCATTCCTAAGCCTGCAAGGCTTAGGCCTTCGCTCGCGTCCGTGCTCCACTTGCGCGCCATTGCGCACGCTCCGCTCCAGCCGTCCTCCTCACACGGGTGCTGTCGCGCGCCCATTATTCCTAGGCCCACAAGGCCTAAGCCTTCGCCTACCGTGCGCCCAGCTGCTCCCAGCGCCTCCCGCTCGTCCGTCAAATCGCGCGCATCATGGGCCGATGCGCGCCCTTCGCACTTTAACCATCCACCTTCGACCCCGTTGTCGCCGACCGACCCCATCTTCTTGCCTAATGATCCTAGTCCGCCAATTGGGCTTAGCCCGCCCCGGCAATCCTTGATCCTTATGAACGGTCCAGTTGATGGTCCTGGCTTGTCCCATGGGTCCCAACCTTCAACGCACCCACCTTCTGACCTAATGCAATCTCCGGCACGCATCATCCATCCATCTTTCATCCTTTCCATGCCACATCTTCGAACCTCCGAGCGCCATGCTTGTTTCTTTCTCGCACAAGGCCCACACCAGTGACTTGCCTTTTTAGCCCTTGCCTGGCGTCGCCTTCGAGTTTGCTTGGCCTTGCGTTTCCTACATTTTTACATTGACCTCAGACCACATCCCTTCGGCCAATCTCTCACGCATGAAGGGCGATAAATCGGGCTTTGTGGCTCCTCCCGCATGTTCTCCAACCATATGTCGAGGTCCTCGCCGACATCATCCTCCGACTCTGTAGGGTCGATGACTACTTCTGTATCATTCCCCTCCTCTTCAATTCCTTCCTTGTCCTCAAGGATAATGAAATTCAGCGCACCCACATCATCATCATTCTTGACTTCGACCTCTTCATTTCTTTGGCGTACTTTTCTTCTAAACCTTTTCGCTCGTACAGCTCTTCCAAATAACTTTGCTCCTTAGGAGTTAAACTCCTCTCCAAACCTTCCAAAAATTCGAGTCCTCCAAATCCATCTCGTCCAATGGCTCAAACATCATGAATCTCTTCATTTTTTTTCTTTTAATACTCACAAAAAAATTTAAAAAATTAGAAGGAAAATTCGAAAAAATTCGAACCTAGGGGCAAAAAAATCGGTCAAAAAGAAAAAGAATGGGGTAGGAAAAGTTTAACAAAACACACAATCAATCACTCTCAATGAAAGCACCAATGATGAAGGATCGTGTGTTTGTTCCACTCGCTTGCCTCAAACAAAGCCTCGCCACGACTTGCTCTCAACGATAGGTGTGATCGACTCAGTTATTAGCCTAACTCTCTCACGATACTTGAATTCACTTTGTAATTAGCCTCGCTCCCTTGATTTGAACTAGCTTGGGTCTTAGCCTCGCTAATTCGATTTGTATGATTGAACTCTCACAAATCCTAACACACGGATGAACATACGATCTTTTCTATTCAACTCATCATATTTCTGGACATCAAAAACAATGGGGGAAGACCGCTATTTATAGATCCTAAACTAGTCTAGTCCTAATCTTACTAGATCACTAATTAAAGTAATAAAATATTAAATCATAAACATATTAGATCTTCTAAAGCAATAATGAAAGTAAATATGTAACACCCCACCTTACTGTAAAATCAGAGTTGCGCAACAATTCGCAAAGTCTTTTAAAAATAAAACCTTTTTACTTTGCGAAAACTGATTTGGGGTGCTACCGTGAAAATCCTTACTTAACTTAGAAAAACCGTTGTTTTAGTTTAATAAAAACGTCCAGTTACTGAAAAACTTAATTTCTCAAAAGTTCGTCAAAATGATGCGTTCGTCAAAAGATAGCAAAAACATCATCATGAGTCATAAAAAGATAAGCGGAAGCGTAAGTCATAAGTATATTTATACAGTCCAAAAACATATATAAATGTCCTCAAGTCCCGTCATGCACCGTCACGTCACGCTCCCGGCCTGACATCCTGACCTAAAAAACATGA
>CACSLK010000531.1:42954-56196 GCA_902706635.1 Striga hermonthica
GAGAGTAACAAGGTTATACGAATTACCAGCCTTGCACGCTCCACATGTGTTCTCTTCATGTCCAGAGTAAATGAACATATTGGCTCTCTTTCGCATCCATTCTCATCCATAATCTCGATTTCAAAATCGAACAGACTATGCCGATAGAACTCCAAATGGAAACCGTACTCAATAGACTCTGAATCCATAAAGTTTTCCCATCCTTCAATTAGACTTAATTGCCCATTTTTTAATCCAATTGTTGCTTCGTATTCCTCGCCATCGATTGTGGTCAACCGACAAGCACGTGGTAGCAACCCATCGTACTCTTTGTATATTTCAGCCGGCAACGGCTACAACAAAGGTTAATAATAATTTATAATACGCATATAACAATTGCACATTAAAAGCCTCTAATATAACAAAACAAAATACAAATAAGAACAAATTTTGAAAAAAGAAAAATAAATGAAAGTACCAGCCATTCACGCCAATCATCCTCGGAGCTGGATATGATAGCCAAAAATGATGGCACGTCCGTATCCATGTAACCTTAGCTGAAATAGATACCCACACAGATAAAATTTATTTACAGTTCTTATTATACATTGTTCATTTGGTACATTAAAGAAACCATGTGATTCCCATTCCGAGGAACCAAAAGCACTGGATCCTCCTGAAATAAAAAAACACTGTTTCGAGCTTTATCATCAGAACAGTTACTGAAAGAAGGGCAACACCTTACGTTTCCACGGTGACATCCAACATATAACAACTTACAAGGGCATAACATAATCCATGTACAATGTTATCCTAAATGGTACTAGAAATAAAAGGATCAATGGCTATTAGTCTTACCAATACTTACATTCCAATCGACATTAGTTATCGCAAAGATCTCTAAATAAATAAAACGCTTGTAGAGGTAATTTACTTAACACAAGGCATTTGATTCAAGGAAACAATAAAATCATTTACCAGAAATCCTTTACCAGAAATCCTTTACCAGAAATCCTTTACCAGAAATCTAATTTACTTAACAAAAAAAAATAAATAGGCGAAGAGACGGAGCGATTGATGAACAAATCACAAAATAACCCACAAAAAAAAATAAATAGGCGAAGAGACGGAGCGACAATTTTTGAAACACAAAATAACCCACAAAAATCGCACCTGATTTTGGGACAATTGATGAACACAGCAAGAAGAGACGGAGCATACGAGGAGAACCAGTTTAACAGAGCATGAGCGTTAGGGATATATGTATACAGTACAAATATATGTATAATATTGGGCCAAAAATGAGCCATCCTTAGTTTTGGGCCAAACATGTTGAATTTAAGGTTTGGGCTCATTTTTGTCTCACGCACGCAAATGAAAATTGCTCTCTTGGTTGAATAATTCAAGTTCATTGAACAATAGGCGTGAAAATATATGGAAAATTTTCACCCTTCCAATCATAATTACAAATTATTACATTTTTACAAGTGGAACAATTTAAATTGTATTCAAACCTAAAATCTTGAATTTTATTAGAGATATACTTCAAGTAACTAACTATACAAATAAAGTCTTCTACCCTTAATTATCACATACATTCCGTTACAAATACCCTTAATTGTTAGAGAAAGATTATGTTACAAATACAAAAAGAAAACAAAATCGGTTCATGTGTCGAATGATTATCTCCAAAGAATAATAAAAAAATATGGTTCATGTACAGAAAAAATATTCTGGTTCGTTCTTTTATATTATATTTTTTGTTCTATGTTTGATTATTCATTAAATTGATTTTTCAGTTTTTTAATGGTATATATATTGTTTTAATGGTATATATATTGTTTATTGTAATCGTATTTTAATGGTATATATATCTTTTTAAATGGTATATATATCTTTTTTTTAAATATTGTCCATTTTAGGATATACAAAAAATATACTAAAAATATATTGGCTTTAAATTATTAACTTTAATATAATTTTTTTTATAAATATTGTTCATTTGAGGATATACCGAAAATATACTAAAAATACACAGAAAAATACTAACGATTGCTCATATGGTATATATTGCGTTTATGTTAGTATATATTCAATATATATTGCAATGAAAAAAAAATATCTTCCTTCAACACATTATGCGTTCCTTTTTTCTAATAAATAAAAGTATACATATAGTTTATAAACATATTATAATAGCTTGTTTATATTCTTTATGCAAAAAAATCTTCTAAATATACAGAATATATACTAAACATATACTCTATATGCATGCAATATATACCGAACAATTTACAAAAAAAAAACTTCTAATATACTAAACATATACTCCCTATACACACCACATATACTTCTTGTACACGCAACATCCAACATATGCAACGTAAAAAAACACATATTATTAGTATTAGTAAAAGGTGCGTATGTGTATTTTTAAATTTCACTAAATATTAGTTATAATTATACACTGGACTAGAGTCGGCTGTGCGTGCACAGCCGTTGGCCAACTAGTATATATATATATAAGAAAATTGACAATTTAATTTCACAATGGGGAGTTCCTCTCGGTTTCGAGTACTAAGCGAATAATCGAGGCTCAGTACGAATATTCGATAATTAAAATAAAACGAGATATTTATATATATATATAATACACATAATAATATTTATTTAATATTAATCAGCATTTAAAACAATTAAACATTTAATAATAATAATAATAATAATAATAATAATAATAATAATAATAATAATAATAATAATAATATAACAAATAATAATAACAATAATTAATCAATAATTATCCTCAAATAATCCATAATAAAACGGGGTATAAAAAATCACTTATTGATTTTCAACAAACTTTCCTACTAATTTTATAATTCTCGCCGCAGGCGATTTCCTTCATCCCAAACCCTACACCCGCAGCTTCTCCCTAATCGGCCGTTCTTGGCCTCCTCCTGCGGCGGCGAGGCCGGATTTGCGGCTGTCGTTGGCCGCCCGTCCTTTTCAGGTAATTTTCCCCCTGTTTTGTTGTCGTTGCTTCTCCTCGTTTCTCTCCCGGTCGGAGGCGAAGGTTGAGATGTTGGTGGCTTCTGGTCGTTGTCTGGGGCCATCGGCGTGCGGCCATATCGTGGGGTTCAGCTGGGAGTCCGTTGCCACCTTCTTCCTTGGTTGGTGACCTGATCCCTGTTGGTGCGATTGGGGGTCGGAGGTGTAGTTTGGGTTTGGTTGGGTCTGGTTGGTAGGGCTCGATTGGGCGACCTGAGGTTATGACGATAGTCGGGGCTTTGGTGGCTTGGGGCTGTGGTCTGTGGCTCAGGGTGGAGGCATGGGTTAGGGGTTCAGGGTGTAGCTTGGGGTTCAGGGGAGAGGGTGATGGTTGGGCAGCGGCGGTGGCTCTGTGGGGCTGAGTTGCTTGGTGATCGGATTGGGGCTTCAGCAGCTGTCGCTGCTGTGCGTGGCGGCTGCCGGGGTTGGGAGTGCGGGCATGGAGCGACTATCCCTTTCTTTCTCGGTTGTTGGAAAGTTGGGGATCTGGGTATCCTGGGCTTAGCTAGTGGTGTTAGCTGGGTCTGGGTTGTTCCGGTTGGGGTTGCTGTGCTCGTTCTCTCTCGGCCGAAGGGTTCTAGCTCTTTGGTTAGGTTCGGGGGTGGGGACCGGACTCTTGTATAGGCCTTATGCAGTTTCGAGGGTTGGGTTTTGGCTAGGGGCCTGACCTGGAGTCGGATGTTGCTGCTTCTTCAGTTTGCCAATCTTCGGGGGAGGGTCGTTAGTAGTAGTAGTAGTTAGTTGTTTTTGTCTGTGTTGATGTTTGTTTCTTTCGTCTGGTTATTGTGTTTTGTGGCTTTGGTTTGGGCCGTTTGGCCCCTGTTTGTTTTTCTTTCTAGGGTCGGAGATGATTCCAGGCTAGGGATTGTGCAGTGGTTCTGTTTTCATTTTCCTTTATTTTCGTTTGTGGAGTTCTTTAGGCCGCCATGTGCGTGTCCTCTCAGTTTTCTATTACTGTTCGTTTAGTAAGGTGTTTTTGGTTTGGGCCGTTTGCCCCTGTCTCATTACCCTGTTGGGGCCTTAGATATTACCCTGTTAAGGTCTTGTATTTTGTTTCTTTTGCACTTTTGTGCTTTTTATATCACCTCTATCGTTTCGAAAAAAAAACGGGGTATTACAGTCTATCCACCTTACAAAGAATTCCATCCTTGGAGTTTGAAACAACGACTACAACATAATACAATCAAGAAAAAAATGAAAGATCATCTAAACATGAGATCCGGTACTCCCTCTGAATCTCGGTCTCCCTCCTCCAAGTCGTCTCGCCCTCGACTTGACTTCTCCCAGTGAACTTTGATGAATACCCCCTTCCGGTCTTTTCTTTATGGAACATCTGTTCCAAAAGGTCACCGGTACCTCTATACAGGTAGGGTTCTGCCTATCACGCAGCTCGTCACAAATCACACATACCTCGAGGTCACGCACATGTTTCCTCCATCATGAGGCATAGAACGTGTCATTCATCCTGGCAAGTTCCAGTGGTGGAGTCAACCATCAGGCTAAGTCATCGACTTGGTCGAGAATCATAATAAGACTGAATAAACCTGGCCGTAGCCTCTTCTCTTACCACGAAGCTCCTCACTTCACGTGGTAACTACATTTGCAATTGAGTACAACAACTCATAAAGATAAAACCTCCAAGCAAGACTTAGGTCATTGCAATACACGTGAAAAATTTCCCGAAATCGTTACGCATTTACACGATAGAGACTTTGTTAGAGGTATGCTGTAAAAGCTATATTTTGCAGATTCTATCAATTCCATTTTGATCTGGCCATCATGTTTCAGTCAAAGTATTTATGATTGCAGTTTATTTATTTATGCAAATCATACTACATGTCTTATATTGAGATAGTGTGGCTCGAAGTGTTTCGAACATAAAGATCACCTATCAGTTCCTTATAAGACTAAATTATTCGTTCACAGTCTAGACAGGTAGTGAGACCCCTCTTGGAAAAAGATTTTAGTGTATTCTTGATTCAGTTGGTCTTTGACTGAAGAATTACACTAGCACTTATGTTGTTGAACAGGACCACGGAAGGATAAGGTTATGAGACTCACTGATCGTTGTTGTAACCTAGTCCTTCGGTGATTGATGCATTCTCTTAAGCTGTAAGATAATATAAAATAAGCATATATTTTTATTTCTTATTTGTTTGATTTACCAAGTGATTCCTATTTTATTAGAATGACATACGAGGTATTTTGGTAAATATGAATAATTATATGATGTGCTATTATATATTATTTATGGTCACTATGTTCCAGTACGCTGGATTGATGACGTCCCCGAATGAACTCAAGAATGTACATTATGTTAAACCCTACAGGTAGACGATTGTCTGACATAATGGTTAAGGTTCTGAGTGATACTAATTTCGGAAATGAATAAGAAGTTGATTAATTATTTTGTCAGTAATTTAATTATTCAACAGACGTTATATCTTAAACATAGGGAGGTAAATCGATCAATCGGATTAATATTATTTAATCATAGAGGCTCGATTTTATTGGTAAAATAGTGGTCAAATGGGGAGAGCAATAATATTACTCTAGTGGGATGTTTTATTGTTTGATTCCATTTAAGTAGGAATTAATTTTATTCCATATTAATTAATTTAATTAGGAGAATAATATTCCTACTAGAATCTTCTCTTGTGATTAGGAGATTAAGGAGTCTTCTAGAAGATGGAGATTTGTAGGAAATATATTTCCTACATTAGATAATTAATTGGAGTAGAATTAGGCTTCCTAAATTAGGAATTAATTTTATTTCATGATTATTAACTTAATTAGGAAAGGTATTCCTACTAGGATCTTCTCTAGTGTTAGGAGACTAAGGAGTCTTCTAGAAGAGTTAGATTAGTAGGAGATCTCCTTCCTACATTAAATTAGTATTGGAATAGAATTAAGATTCCTAGGCCTAAATGAGATAAGCCCATATTTAGCACCTCCTTAAGGACCCTAATGGAGCCTATAAATACACCAAGTCCCAACCTCTTGTATGATGATGGTGTTAGCCGATTTTCTCCTCTACTTACGCGCAAGAACTATCATCGTTCGAGAGTTAAGGAGATTCGATTAAACGCTCCACCAATATTGATCGAAGTAGGTGTTTAGGTAATCCATTATAAGGATTTTTGGTACACTATTATTGAGCCTCTAATATATATATTTTCGGTCATTATCATCACCTTACCGCCGCCTTTCGCCGCCGTGTTCTACCGCCGGAAAAGCCCATCGCTGCCGGAAGCCAGTCGAAGCCAGTCGATCGCAACCGCAAGCCGTCGCTCGCAGTCGCGCCTAGACAGGCCCATTGCCGAACTCCCAGCAGCAACCGCAAGCGATGCCCGCGAGCCCCAAGCCCCCCCTGTTCGCTCGCCACTGCCAGTCATCCTGCTCGTGAGGTGTTGGCACCTGTCCGCAACGTGCTCATCATTCCTCGCACTCCCAGGAGACTTGCAGCGCACGTCCGCGTGGTCCCAGACGCGCAACCCCGTCCGCCTCCGCATAGGCATAGGCACGCCCAGCGAAGTCCCAGCGTCCTTCCGCAATCACCTGCTCCCCGCACGTCACGCACAGCGCCCGACGCGCCAACTGCTGCACATCGCAACCAGCGTCCGCGAGCAGCCAACTGCACCAACTCCGAGACCAAACCACCGTGCGACCGAGCTTCATTTTACGTGTCGATTAGAATCGACTAAAGGCCAAATCTATCCGCCCATTAGATTGTGGTATTCAGACGAACTACACCAACGGTACTCTACATCGTCTCAGAGTCGACAAAAATTTTAGGAGGTGAACGTCCATATCCTAACTATAGATTTTCCGCTGCGTTAGGATTTATTTCGATAAGTTCAATAATGTGCATGTTGCTTGACGTTCCTCACATAACCCAATAACTGGTATCAGAGCCCAGGTTTAATTCAACCGCGTGCACTGTTTAAATTTGGACTTTGCCTGTTTACATGAATTATGTGCGTACGGACGCAGCGGCATAGTAGATTAGAAATTGCAATAAGTTTTTGCAGGTTATTTCGAATCTGACTATTATGGCCCGTATGTATGGATTTTAATTCATGTTGAATGTATGTTGTTTTTAAAGCCTCTGACATGTCGAGGAATTTTTGGGTTGGTGAATGCTTGTAATAAATTATTCACGCAGTGGGACACCGCATAGTTTATTGCTTTCATAGAAACTCATGTACGGCTCCTGCGAGGGTCATAGGATGAATTATGTAATTGTTGTTTATATTATTCATTATTGATCCGACGGACGTGGACCAACCTTGACGGGGCGAGGCGATAAACGCGTACACGGATGCCATGGTGATGATCCAATGACGACTTTCCCGGAGACGACCAATACAGTGGAAGTCACTGCGAAAGGGGAGTTCCAATGCCTGAATCGGAGGACACACTCAACAAGGACAGGATTGTGTTTTCTCCGTAACATTGGAGATTGATTAATGGCCATGATAGTTGGATTATAATTCCTAGTTTATTATTGCTCATTAATCATGCATGTTCTATGTGATTGCTTATGTGCAAAATCAAACATGTTTTTGAAAATCCCTAAAATAAAAATTATATTAAGTGTGTAATGGGTTGAAATAAATTACATCCAAGGCCTCCATTATAGGTTTGTCAGTGAAGTGATTTAATTCGAGCCCAAAGGACGTTTTATTTCACAGTTCATAAGGACAGATTTCCTTCGGGATGGTTATAGTGAGCTATTTCAAAAGCGTACGGGTTACCCAAAGGTGGACGTATAATTTTGGTAGTAAACTTAGTACCAATTAATGGGTTACACTTAAAGTGCAAATAATTATGATAGTCCCAAAGGATAAGGTCGTTTTTATTCTTTTATAAGTTAATTACGGTGGCCAAAAGATGAGACCGACTATTAGTTAAGTATTGCTCGGCAATGTTAAGGTAACGGGATTTATCCCTCCTCTTGCGAATGTTTGAACCGTAAACGTCCACACTCCGTGGCCTGCAGGGATTCGGTGTTTTGAGGTGTTGGTAAATTTATTTGAATATTGTTACATGAATCAATATTTGATGTTTAAATTCAAAACTACTTGACTGAGTAAAGACTATGTTTGCATGATCCCAGGAATTCATTCTTTCAATCCGTTGTCCGTAATTCTCAAAGAAAACAAACTTGTTGGTCTCAATTATATTGACTGGAAAAGGAACTTGGATATTGTGTTAACTGCTGAGGGGTACAAATTTGCTACTGTTGAGGCTTGTCTGGCTGTGCCTACTGACAATGAACTAGACCAAGAGAAAGAGGAGTATGCTCGGTGGAAAAAAGGCTGATGAGATGGCGAAGTGTTACATCATAGCATCTTTGTCGAATGTACTTCAACATCAACCTCAGTCTATGAACACTGCAGCAGAGATGCTTCTCAATCTCAAGGAGTTATTTGGTCATCAGTCGCAGGCTGCCCGACAAGAGGCCATGAGGGTTCTGATGAACATGACCATGCATGAGGGCACTCCCGTAAGGGAACATGTTCTTGCTATGATGGCCCAGCTGAATGAGCTGGAGGTCCTTGGGGCTTTTATTGACTGGGAAACCCAGGTCGATATAGTGCTCCAGTCTTTGCCGAATAGCTTTGAGCAATTCCGGTTGAATTACAACATGAATAAGATGTTGATGACTCTTTCGAAACTTGTTGTTGAACTTCAGTCGACAGAGGGCCTGTTTCGTCAGAAGACCAAGCTATGGTGGCCCAGCGGGGAGAAGCTTCCACTTCTAATGCTCCTAAGGGCAGGAAGAGGAAGAAGTCCGCAAGAAAGGGCAAAGCGGTCATAAATGATGAGTTACCTCGACAGAAAGTGAAGAAGCCGAAAGGCAAGTGCCACAAATGCCAGCAGAAAGGACACTGGAAGGCAGACTGCCCTCTCCTCAAGAAGTTCGACAAAGTTATATCTTTTTCTTTAGTCGTTGAAACATGTTTAGCAGTGTTATCTACCAGTACCTGGTGTGTAGATACAAGAGCCACTTATCATGTCTGCAATTCAATGCAGGGGTTCCAGGAAACCAAGCGACTTAGAGAAGGGGTGCTGGAACACGCCGACGAGGCGGTCCTTCCCATGGATCGATATCTGATACCAAACACATACATACATGATTTCAAAGAAACCTAATCATGCTCCTAAAGAACGAACAGTGATATATCGTTCTTCGAGGCTTTGATTTGATCTGAGCGATCTTCTAGTCTGCGTCCCGATCACACTTGGACGCCGGATGGACGACGATCCTCCAAACGGCAGCAAAGAGCAGATTGCCTTTGTTCTTCTCTAAACCCCTCACGTTTCCTTCCTCTTCCACGTTTTCTGTGGTAGTTGAAGACGTGATCAATTTCTTAGGGTTCAAGAACGTGTGCAAGCCCTCCTTTTATAGAGTCTTTGGGCCAGACTAGGGATCTCTTAGAAGGTATAGGGTTTGGGCTCCCTACAGGCCCAAATTCTTATGCTCAGCCCAGAACACAATTTGGCTTGTAAATATTAATTCATTCCACTAGAGAATTAATATTGCACTCCCGTCCTATCCCGAAATGAATCAGGGCTTCTATTAGACTCGATATAATTCCTCGTGTTTAAGATATTGCACGTCCATTAATTATTAAAGCTTCTGACTGCTTTAATTAATTAATATATTTTATTCCTTAAGTAGTACCACTCAACCTTATTATCATACGGATTAAATCCACCTGCAGGGTTTATACGATAATCCTTATGAGTTCCTTAAGGGGACGTCATGAACCTGGATTTCCAGGACACGGTGCCCTAATGCCAATAAATAGATATCATGCAGATAATGTTGTTACCCAAGATACAGAGCATATTGAACCAATACTTGGCTCTCACCCATGGTAAATCAAAGTAACAAACAAATATCCCACATATCTAAGTATCACAATTAAGGTTAAGAATTAGTAGAGTCGCCGAGACCTAGGTTCTACATGATAGTCAGAACAGAAGAACACGTCTCAACTGTGATCTATTCAATGCGATGCAGCGCACTAGTACAAACCAATAGCCAAGACAAGCTATATCCAGTTTATACTACAACCTAAACAGATAGTCATGTCCATAACTATCTCAGTTGTGAATACCATTTATATCTTATAAGGGACCGACAATGTAATCTTCTGTGTGACTACTAACACACCACATTGTCTACAATATAAGATAATTGGACATTTAGCATACAAACAATCATAAAGAATGCAACAATGTGAAAACATTTATTTCAGTTGAATGGGAAATCGAATAAATACAATCCAAAAGCTCACATAAAAGTTTGCTTTACTGCATAACCCAACAATCTCCCACTTATACTAAAGCTAAACTTTTAGTATATAAACACATGTCATAACAATTCTCCCACTTATACTCAAATTCTAGCTGCCACACATCGTAAACCAAGTCCCTCTACGTGTTTCTCGAAGACATTGACAGTCAGAGTCTTCGTGAAAGGATCAGCTAGGTTATCCAACGATGCTATCTTCGTCACAACTACATCTCCTCGTTTCACGATCTCTCGTATAAGGTGGTACTTTCTCTCGATGTGTTTACTGGCCTTATGTGCTCGGGGTTCTCTCGAGTTTGTGACTGCGCCAGCGCTGTCACAATAAATTGTGATACACCTAGGCACACTCGAAGATACCCCTAAGTACAGTAAGAAGCTCCTGAGCCAAACAGCCTCCTTTGTTGCTTCTGAAGCAGCAACCTATTCGGATTCCATGGTAGAACCTGCGATGCATTTCTGCTTCACACTCCTCCATGAGATCGCTCCGCCTCCCATCATAAACACATAACCCGAGGTCGACTTTCTCTTATCTCGATCAGCTTAGAAATCAGAATATGTGTAACCCAAAGGAGTTAGACCGTCTGACTGGTAAACAAGCATATAATCTCGAGTTCTTTTCAGATACTTGAGAATATGCTTTACCGCAGTCCAGTGTCCTTGACCAGGGTTAGACTGATATCTCGCAACCATGCCAACCGCATGGCAAGTATCAGGTCTCGTGCACAGCATGGCATACATAAGGCTTCCTACAGCCGAAGCATAAGGAACCTTAGCCATTTCCTCTATCTCCGTTTGTGTCTTCAGACACATATCCTTAGATAGAGAAACTCCATGCCGAAAAGATAGCAACCCTTTCTTGGTGTTCTACATGTTGAAACGAGCAATCACAGTATCAGTGTAAGCAGCTTGAGATAGACACAACATTCTCTTCTTCCTGTCACAAATGACCTTGATTCCAAGAATGTACGATGCCTCACCAAAGTTTTTCATTTGAAACTGTTCGGCAAGCCATACCTTTACGTCTGACAAAATCTTGACATCGTTGCCGGTGAGAAGAATATCATCTAAGTATAGTACTAAGAATACCACTACGTTTCCGTTGCTCTTTTTGTATACAAAACTTTCGTCTTGACATTGATCAAATCCATAGGACTTGATCACCTCGTCAAAACGAATATTCCAAGACCTAGAAGCTTGTTTTAGTCCATAAAGAGACTTCTTTAGCTTCCATACTCGATGCTCTTGGCCTTTCTTCACATAACCCTCGAGTTGCTGCATATAGATATCTTCATCCAAGTTTCCGTTAAGGAAAGCTGTCTTGACATCCATTTGCCAAACCTCATAGTCCATGTGACTTGGTATGGATAAGAGAATCCGGATCGACTTAAGCATGGCTACCGGTGAGAAGGTCTCATCATAATCGATTCCCTCTTTCTGAGTGAAACCCTTTGCAACCAGCCGTGCTTTGAAGGAAATAACCTTCCCGTCAGATCCTCTCTTACGCCTATAGACCCATTTGCGCCCAATGGCTTTCTTGCCTTTAGGAAGGTCCCTAAGGTCGTATATATCCATAGCATCTATAGATTCAATCTCAAAATCCATAGATTTTTGCCAAGAATCTGCATTTACGTCTTGGATTGCCTCATTGTAGGTCTAGGGATCAATATCATGCTCTTCACTTGGGATCAAGTCTGAAGACTCTCCCACAAACATGAAACGATCGGGCTGACGAACAATCCTCCTACTATGACGAGGCAATTCAGGTGTAAATACATCAGAGTCAACACGTTGTGCAGTCTCTTGTGGTATATCCTCTTGCACACTCGGTATGCCATTGTCTGCCCTCAACTCTTTGAGAATAATCTCACTCTTGGACTTATGCTCACTCATATAGTCATCCTCTAAATATCGGGCATTGGTGCTCACCACTACCCTCTGATCTTTAGGACTATAAAAGTAACCACCTCTCGTTCCCTTTGGGTAACCTACAAACAGCCATACTTCTGTTCTAGGTGCCAACTTATCAGCTTCCTTATCCAACACATGTGCTGGGCAGCCCCAAATCGGAATGTGGTTTAAATTGGGCTTGCGCCCGGACCACAATTCTATTGGAGTTTTCGGAACTGACTTAGAAGGTACAAAGTTAAGAAGGTACGCCGCCGTTACCAAGGCATATCCCCAAAACGAGGTAGGTAATGAAGCGTAGCTCATCATTGATCTCACCATTTCCAACAGAGTCCTATTCCTTCTCTCTGCTACGCCATTCTGTTGGGGAGTACCAGGCGCAGTCAGCTGGGATGTAATCCCATTCTCTAATAAGTATTGCCTAAATTCATTGATAAGGTATTCGCCACCACGATCAGATCGCAGTGACTTGATACTTTTCCCTTGACGGTTCTCCACTTCTGCCTTGAATTCTCTGAACTTGTCAAAGCATCCAGACTTGTGGTGCATCAAGTAAATGTACCCATATTTTGAGTAATCGTCAATGAAAGTAACGAAATACTCAAAACCACCTCTAGCTTGAATAGACATAGGCCCACACAATTCAGAGTGAATCAATTCCAACACATCATTGGACCTATTACCCTTGGCCTTAAAGGGCCTAGAAGTCATCTTGCCTTCCAAACAGGATTCGCAGACTGGAAATGGTTCAACTTGGAAAGATTCTTAGAAGCCATTACCTACCAGCCTTTGGATCCTCCTTAGATTGACATGACCCAACCTTAGGTGCCAAAGATATGTCTGATTTGACTGAGAAGGTTCCTTTCTCTTGTTTAGTGATGAATATGCATGAGCCTCAGTCTGTTGGGTTCTGTTAGGAACGTAAAACAACATGCACAGTATTAAACTTTATCGAAATAAATCCTAACGCAGCGGAATCT
>CACSLK010000531.1:89446-99739 GCA_902706635.1 Striga hermonthica
GAAAATTTGCGAAAAACCGCGCACTCTGATGTATTAAAAATAGCGGGGTGTTACAGAAATAAATGGACATTAGTAAGTTCGGGATTAATTATTCTAGTGTTAACGTATTAATCAAAATAGAGAATATTCGACAAATCATCAGAGATGAGTTTCGAACCCAATTAGTAAGTTGTTCAGATATAAGTTTGACTTTAGATCGATAGCCGGTTCGGTTTAATTTATAGTCAGTAACCGAATCAGTTCCGGTAGTTAATTCTGAAACGTTTATTTTTATAAACGGATATTAATAGTCGGGATTAATTATTTTAAGTCGACGAAATATTCAAAGTCGAGATACTCGAATTAATCTTCAAAGTCAAGTCGCAATCGAAACCGAGCAAGTTCGATCGAGTTATTTTTCCTATTCTACCGCAAAATTTTCTAAGGGTTCAACTAAGGCTAAAGTGTTAGAATAAGTTCATGAGATTTCCTAAGTGCTAAGGAAGCAAACCATGTATTGTGCATGCTCTCGCACGTATCTAGTGTCATGCGCATTAAATCAAGTCGAGACCATTTACATTTGCTAGATTTATTATGCACTTAAGCTTCATTATTTAGTCTTCAATTATGCTTGTGAGTTAAGCACATTAATTGGTAGAATTTATAAGAGAATGACACCCAGCTACTTTCTTAAGCCTTTAGTTTGCCACCATCTATTTTCTTAAAAACAAGTGTCTTGATTAAATTAATTTTTAAAGACACACCTCTTCACCTCATTAAAAGTAGCAAGCCGTGAGAATGGAATAATGTTGACTTCATTTTCACTTGAATATCCTTGCTTTCTTTCCAAAGCCGAGAGGGAGTAGTAAGAGTCTAGCTTTGCCAAGAACATTTTCTTGTCGCCAAGAGAAATAGTTTCCTTGTTTCTTCTTATTATCAAGTGTTACCTAGATACCATATAGAGTAGTATAGTTGAGAGATAGCTTGAGAAGCATAGAGTTGCTGCTCGTTCAACTTCATTGCCGAGGAAGCCGAAGGAGGCTATAGCGCGCACATCTACCGAGCGAGAGCGGGTGCACGTACACGAGCCTTAGTGTTATATCCCGAACGATCGAAGAAGGTAAGCTCCTGGTGTCCTTTTTATTAGTAATTTGATGAGTATAGAAAGTCAGGCATCCGTATGTTGTGTAGTCGAGTTCATGGTTCGGAGATTTTGCTTGTAGGTGCCATATAGACCCTACTGAGCCATTTCATTTTCTAGCCGAGAACTGTTGAGCTTTTTATGCCTTTTCGATCGTAAAATGTCATGTTATGTTGAGTGGAGATGCAGTTGCCAGATTATGTCGCCGGACGACCAGCAAGGTGCCGGTTGTAGTGCCTGCCCGCACGTAGCGTATGCAGCGCGCCCGACAGTAGCGTGCAGGCGTGCGGATAGCTCGCGCACGCCCAGTCACATGATGCGTGTAGTGCATGCCGACAGCGTTCCGAAGCACGCAGACAGTCTGCGTGCGTAAGTACGTGTAGCGCATGCCGACCACGCACGACAGCGAACAGTCAGTCCACGTATGCCCGGCGCCCGTAGTGCCCAGCGAGTGTAGGCAGCGCCTAGCCAGCCTCGAGGCACGCTGTGCGTCAGTCGACCCGGCAGTGCCCAGACGCACGCTAGGGAGTCCCAGCGTATCCCGCAGCGCGCCAGCGTGCATAGTAGGCCTTGGCCAGTGCCAAACAGCACGCCCGAGTGCCATGTGCCATCAGGGTCGCCCGACAGCGCCCGTATGGCACCAGTCGCACTAGTGCGCGCGAGCAGCGTTGGCTAGTGTACTCAGCTGCCTGTTCGCGGTGCACAACAGCACCCTACAATGCTCGTACGCGAAAGTGCCGTAGCACATAATCACATAAGAATTTAATAATCGAGCACGAATAAATAAATTTGGACAAATAAAGAAGAAAATCTCTCTCGCTCTACCTCTACCTCTTTCTCGTCTCACTCACGTAACAGATAAAGAAGAGAATATCTCTCGCTCTCGTACTCTCATGCGATCAGAATAAGGATGAAGAAAATCTCTCAACTCTCTCTTATCTCTCGTCTGTCCCTCTCGTTAGCTTAAAAAAAGAAGGAAGAAGAAGGAAGGTACTGTTGCTCTTCCCTTCCCGTCACCCGCAGCACCTCCATCGTCCCTTGTTTCCGCGATCAAGCACTGCACCAGAAACCACAGGCCTGTATCTCCCCCATCCCACGAACAACAGGCCACCATCAACGACGATGAGTAGCCATCGATCAGCTCTGGTCGACCCTCTTTCTCGTTTGCGCGTGCCATTCGTTTGTTGTCGAGCATCACGGAACAACACGCACACCGGCAAGCCACGCGAAAGCTGCAGAGCCCGACCCCACACTCGACCGCGACCCTGGACAGCCCTTCTTCATTTTGTTTTCATGTGTTAATCCCGAGAACGATACATGAAGGCTCGAATCCTTTATTTTATGTGTGTATATGTGTTGTTATGTGAGTATACTAGAGGTTTCATTTGATCATGTTATATGTGTTATTCTATGTGGTTGATGTTGAAGTCATGATATAGCATGTTAAATTGTAAAACCCTCCCTTGTATATGTATGTAATGATGGTGTTGTTTAAGGTTTTAATCGAGTGTTTTATGGCATAGTGAATATATTGACGAAGTTTCATTGGCATTTGAGTTATAAATTGTGATTTTGTTGCTTCTGTTGTGCTACTATTATGACCTTCCGAAACCCATAATTTGAAGTTGTGCCCTTCTAATGAAATGTACTTCATTCTGTTGGCTTTCTCTGGGCTTTACAATTTCAAAAATCTGATTTATATTAAATGAGATATGATTTTTACAAAATAAGCATGCAAGTAGTTTTTCTGTGAACCCCACAGCATGTTTGTATTTAATATATGACCTGTTTATTGTGTCTTAATGTGCTCAAATGAGTTTGTGATCTTCATGAAAGTTATAGGTCTGTTTCTTAGGCTTCTCATGAGGTACGGATCATGCTGATATGATGTCTGAAGCTTGAGTTATGTTAAATTGATTGAAGATATGCATGAGTCAGATTTTATACTTTTGGCAGAAATTGATTCTTAAATGTTAATCATTGTTACACCTTCTTAATGACTTATCTGTTGGTTCTATGAGGAACGTCAAACAACATGCACAGTATTGAACTTATCGAAATAAATCCTAGTGCAGCGGAATCTATAGTTAGGATGTGGACATTACCTTTTAAAATTTTTGTCGACTCAGACACGATGTAGAATACCGGTTATGTAGTTCGTCTGAATACCACAATCTAACGGGCATATAGATTTGGCCTTTAATCGATCCTAATCGATAGATCACACGAAGCTCGGTCACACAGTTTCTAGGTCTCGATGTCGGGTGCAGCGGCTCGGCCGTGGACGTCGGTCGCTGACAGCGGGTATGCACGTCGAGCACTGGGCATGATGCGTGGTTCGTTGGGATCTGCGAACAGACGCTGGGAGCAGGCGGGCGTGTCGCGGTGCGCTGGCAGGACTCCTAATCCTACACGGACCAGCGCTGGGCGTCTGGGAACATGCGGCATGCAGAGCAAGGCAGTAGGGGTGCGCTTGGATGGTGCACGCATAACGGTCGCGCACTGGGAATGATCAGCAAGTAGACGGGTGTCGCTGGGGTCGTGCACGATGGTCGGCTAGCAGCGATAGCAGAACGCGAGCAGGCAAGTGTTGCTGGGAGCTCGCGGACGTCGATGGTGGTCACTGCTGGGAGCTGGGACTGGGCCTGGTTGGGCACGGTCCCGGGCGGTTGCTCACGGTAGCGATCGGCTGGGCCTGGCCGACTTCCGGTGGCGGCAGCGATTTCCGGCAGCGGCGGATGACGGCGATCGGCTGGGGAAAGTGACCGGAAATATATATGTAGAAGACTTGAATATATCGTACAAAAAAGCCTTCAAACGGATTACCTAAACACCTACTTCGATTAAACTTGGTGGAGCGTTTAATCGAATCTCCCTAACTCTCGAACGATGATTTTCTCTCGTGTATGTAGAAGAGAAAAATTGGCCAACATAACATTGTAGGAGAGGTTGGGACATGGTGTATTGATAGGCTCCATTAGGGACCTTAAGGAGGTGCTAAATATGGGCTTATCCCATTGGGCCAAGGAATCCTAATTCCACTCCATCTACTAATCCAATCTAGGATAGAATTTTCCTACTACTCATCACATTCTAGAATATTCTCAAGTCTACTAACCTCCATGATTAAATAATGTTAATCCGATTGACCGATTTACCTCTTTATGTGTAAGATATAACGTCAGTGAATTAATTAAATTACTGACAAAATCAATAATTAACTTCTTATTCATTTTCGAAATTAGTACCACTCAGATCCTTAACCATTATGTCAGACAATCGTCTACCTGCAGGGTTTTAACATAATGTACATTCATAAGCTCATTTCGGGGACGTCATCCATCCAGCGCACTAGAACATAGTGACCATAATTAATTTATAATAGCACATCACATAATCATTCTCATTTACCAAAATACCTTGTATGTCGTCCTAATAAAATAGGAATCACTCGGTAAATCAAATAAACAAGGAATAAATATATATTCCTATTTTATATTATCTTACAGCTTAAGAGAACGCATCAATCGCCGAATGTCTAGATTACAACAACGATCAGTGAGTCTCATAATCTTATCTTCCCGCGGTCCTGTTCAACACTTGTCATAAGTGCTAGTGTAATTCTTCAGTCAAAGACCAACTGAATCAAGAATACCCTACAGTGGGTCTCACTGTTTGTCTAGACTGTGAACGAATAATTTAGTCTTATAAGGAACTGATAGGTGATCTTTCTGTTCAAAACATTTCGAACCACACTATCTCAATATAAGACATTGAGTATGATTTGCATAAATAAATAAACTGCAAACATATGTACTTTGACTGAAACATGATGGCCAGATCAAAATGGAATTAATAGTATCTGCAAAACATAGCTTTTACAGCATATCTCTAACAATCTCCCACTTATGCTTTATAAGATCATGGCTAAAATAAACTAACCACAATTTATGTCAATCTAATTCTCAAATACTAGTCTACTATGTCGCTCTAACGTCTGACTCTCATTCCCTCTACGTGTCTCGTAAAGACTTTTGCCGATACGCTCTTCAAAAAAAGATCTGCTAGGTTGTCCTCTAACAATATCTTCGCAACAACGACTTCTCCTCGTCCAACGATTTCTCATATCAGGTGGTACTTGCGCTCTATGTGTTTACTCGCTTTATGAGTCCGTGGCTCTTTCGAATTCGCTACTGCTTTGTTGTTATCACAGAACACTGTAATCGCAGCGGGCAAACTCGGTACCACATCAAGGTTGAGGAGAAAATTCCTAAGCCAAACAGCTTCTTTCGCTGCTGCTACATACTCTGCCTCAATGGTTGAGTCCGCCACGCATTTCTGCTTGACACTCCTCCATACTATTGCTCCTCCTCCTAAAGTAAACACAAACCCTGAGGTTGACTTGCTTTCGTCCCAGTTTTCCTAAAAGTCAGAATCAGTGTATCCCAACGGAAGCAATTCATTTGCCTGGTAAATCAACATGTACTCCTGAGTCCTACGTAGGTACTTGAGTATATGCTTTACCGCAGACCAATGTTCCGATCCTGGATTACTCTGATATCTTGCTACCATGCCCACGGCATAACAAATATCAGGTCGCGTACACAACATCGCATACATGAGGCTTCCTACTGCCGAAGCATAAGTAACTGCCTTCATGTCCTCTATCTCTTGAGGAGTCCTCGGGGACATCTTCTTAGATAGAGGTATTCCATGCCAAAAGGGTAAGTCTCCATTCTTGGAATCCTGCATTTTGAAATGCTTTAGGACAATATCTATGTATGTGGATTGGGATAGGCACAACTTTCTCTTCTCTCGGTCCTGAATGACCTTGATTCCGAGAACATGTCCTACTTCTCCCAAATCCTTCATTCAAACTGCTTGGATAACCATACCTTTACGTCTGATAATATCTTCACATTGTTTCCAATGAGAAGAATGTCATCTACGTATAGCACAAGAAACACCACCACGTTTCCATCACTTTTCTTGTACACGCAGTGCTCATCCGGACATTGAGTAAATCCATAAGATTGGACAACCTCGTAAAAACGTATTTTCCAAGACCTCGAAGCCTGCTTCAGCCCATAAATGGTCCTCTTCAGCTTGCAGACCAGATGCTCTAGATCCTTTGCAATGAATCCTTCTGGTTGCTGCATATAAATGTCCTCGTCCAAATTCCCGTTAAGGAAAGCGGTCTTAACATCCATTTGCCAAATCTCATAATCCATATGAGCGGCTACAGCAAAGAGAATCCTGATGGATTTGTGCATAGCTACCGGCGAAAAGGTTTCCTCATAATCGATCGCCTCTTCATGAGTGTATCCTTTCACTACAACCCTAGCTTTGAAGGTTTCAACCTTCCCATCTGCTCCTCTCTTTCTCTTATAGACCCACTTGCATCCAATGGCGCCGACGCCACTAAGTGGCTCTACAAGATCCCAGACCTGATTAGAGTCCATAGACCCTATTTCAGATTTCATCGCCTTTTGCCAAGACTCTGCGTCCCGATCTTGGAGTGCCTCATTGTATGTTCATGGGTTGGATTCAAGAACGTTAGGGACGGCCTCTGAAGACTCTCCCAAACCCATGAACCATTCGGGCTGTCGGACAATCCTCCCACTACGACGAGGTACTACTTGCTCAGGTGCATCATCAACGATACGTGTTGCAGTACTTTGTGGTGTAACATCAAGCGCACTCGGTATTGAAGTACTCACTCCCTTTAACTCCTCGAGGACATGTCTACTACTGGGCTTATGATCTAAGGCATAGTCTTCTTCCAAGAACCTAGCATTCGTGCTAACAATTACTTTCTAGTCTTCAGGACTATAAAATATACCACCTTTCGTTTCCTTAGGATATCCCACAAACAGCCTTACTTCTGTTCTCGGTTCCAACTTGTCAGTATCGGTTCTCAGCACATGTGTTGGACTACCCCAAATCCTGAGATGCCTTAGACTGGGCTTATGCCCAGACCACAACTCCAATGGTGTAGACGGTACTGATTTAGAAGGTACTATATTCAGAATATATACTGCTGTTTCTAGGGGATAATCCCCAAAACGAATCTGACAATGTACTATAACTCATCATTGCCCTAACTATCTCCATAATAGTCCTATTCCTCCTTTCTGCTACGCCATTCTGCTGAGGCGTGCCAGGCGCAGTCAGCTGGGATGTAATCCAATTACCCGTCAAGTAGTTCTTAAATTCATTCAAGATATATTCGCCACCACGATATGATCGTAGTGATTTGATACTTTTTCCTAACTGCTTCTCCACAACTGCCTTATACTCCAAGAACTTCTCAAAGCATTCAGACTTGCGGTGCAGAAGGAAAATGTACCCATATCTCGAGTAATTATCGATAAACGTAATGAAGTTCTCAAAACCACCTCTCGCTTGAACATTCATAGGACCACATAGATCGGAATGAACTAGCCTTAACACATCTTCGGCTCTATGCCTCTTCGAACAAAAAACCCTCTTAGTCATTTTGCCTTCCAGCAAGACTCGCAAGTTGGAAAAGCCTCAACTTCTAACGACCCCAAGGGCCCGTCTGCTACCAACCTTTGAATCCTTCTAAGGTTAATATGACCAAGTCTTAGATGCCAAAGATATGTTTCGTTCATCTTAGAAGGTTCCTTTCTCTTATTCAGATTAGATGATGAATTAAGTAATTGTTTCTGTTGCAGTGGAGATGACTTGGATTCTAGAATGTATAGATTGTCTACTAATGAACCAGAACATATGAACTTTTTGCCAAAACGAATTACAACTTTATTATCGAAAGTAGCAGAAAAACCGTTCAAAAACAACTTAGAAACTGAAATCAAATTCTTTCTAAAACTAGAAACATAAAGACAATCTTTCAAAACTAGAAATCTATCTAAGCCAAAATCTAAATAGACGTCTCCCACTGCAACTGCTGACGTTCTACTAGCATCGCCCAAGTAGATGGTAACTTCTCCTTCCCTAAGCCGTTTGGTCTCCTTGAACCCCTGCAATGAATTGCAGACATGATCAGTGGCTCCCGTATCTACACACCAGGTTCTGGTAAATAACACCGCTAAACATGTTTCAACGACTAAAGAAAAAGATGTACCTTTATCGAACTTCTTGAGGAGAAGGTAGTCTACCTTCCAGTATCCTTTCTGTTGGCATCTGTGGCACTTGCCTCTCATCTTCCTTGTCTTCTGTCGAGGTTGCACGTCGTTCATGACCGCCTTGGCCTTTCCTGCGAACTTCTTCCTCTTCTTGCCCTTAGGAGCCTTAGAAGTTGAAGCTTCACCCCGCTGGGCCACCATGGCATGGGACTTCTGACGAAACAGGCTCTCTACCGACTGAAGTTCAGAAACAAGTTCCGGAAGAGTCATTAACATCTTATTCATGTTATAATTCAACTGGAATTGCTCGAAGCTCTTTGGCGAAGACTGGAGCACTATATCGAGCTGGGTTTCCCCGTCAATAAAAGCTCTAAGAACCTCCAGCTCATTCCGCTGGGCCATCATAGCAAGAACATGTTCCCTTACGGGAGTGCCCTCACGCATGGTCATGTTCATCAGAACCCTCATGGCTTCTTGTCGGGCAGCCCGTTACTGATGACCAAATAACTCCTTGAGATTGAAGAGCATCTCTGCTGCAGTGTTCATAGACTGATGTTGATGTTGAAGTACATTCGACAAAGATGCCAAGATGTAACACTTCGCCATCTCCTCAGCCTTTTTTCACCGAGCATACTCTTCTTTCTCTTGGTCTAGTGCATTGTCAGCATGCCCCGCCGGACAAGCCTCAATAGCAGCAAATTTGTACTTCCAACAGTTAACACAATATCCAAGTTCCTTTTCCACTCAATATAATTGAGACGAACAAGTTTGTTTCCTTTGAGAATTACGGAAAACGGATTGAATGATATTTTGAATTCCTGGGATCATGCAAACATAGTCTTTACTCAGTCAAGTAGTTTTAAATTAAAACTTCAAATATTGATCCCATGTAACAATATTCAATTAAATTCACCAACACCTCAAAGCACCAAATCCCCGCAGGCCACAGAGTGTGGACGTCTACGGTTTAAACATTCGCAAGAGGAGGGATAAATCCCATTAGCTTAACATACTACCAAGTAGTACTAAACTAATAGTCGGCCCATCTTTTAGCTAGCAATTAACTTGTAAAAGAATAAAAACGACCTTTTCCTTTGGGAATATTGTAATTATTTGCACTTTAAGTGTAACTCATTAATTGGTCCTTAGTTTACTACAAAAATTATACGTCTACCTTTGGGTGACCCGTACGCTTTTGAAATAGCTCACTATAACCATCTCGGAGGAGATTCGTCCTTGTGAACTGTGAAATAAAACGTCTTTTGGGCTTGAATTAAATCACTTCACTGACAAACCTATAATGGAGGCCTTGGATGTAATTTATTTCAACCCATTACACACTTAATATAATTTTTATTTTACGGGATTTTCCTAATCATGCTCCTAATAATCCGATTTTCACATAAGCAATCACATAAGAACATGCATGATTAATAAGCAATAATAAACTAGGAATTTTAATCCAACTATCATGGCCATTAATCAATCTCCAATGTTACGGAGAAAACACAATCCTGTCCTTGCTGAGTGTGTCCTCCGATTCAGGTATTGGAACTCCCCTTTCGCATTGACTCCCACTGAATTGGTCGTCTCCGGGAAAGTCGCCATTGGATTATCACCATGGAATCCGTATACGTGTTTGTCGCCTCGCCCCGTCAAGGTTGGTCCACGCCCGCCGGATAAAAAAAACAACAATTGCACAATTCATTCTATGACCCACGCAGGAGCCGTACATGAGTTTCTACGAAAGCAATAAACTATGTGGTGTCCCACCGCGCGAATAATTTATAACAAGCATTCACCAACCCAAAAATTCCTCGACATGTCCAAGTCTTTAAAAACAACATACATTCAACATGAATTAAAATCCATACATACGGGCCACAATAGTCGTATTCGAAATAACCTGCAAAAAGCTTATTGCAATTTCTAATCTACTATGCCCCTGTGTCCATACGCACATAATTCATGTAAACAGGCAAAGTCCAAATTCAAACTGTGCACGAGGTTGAATTAAACTTGGGCTCTGATACCAGTTGTTGGGTTCTATGAGGAACGTCAAAC
>CACSLK010000531.1:110339-120687 GCA_902706635.1 Striga hermonthica
ACTGACTGAATTTCTTGGTCTTGAACATGAACATAACTATTTATTAACAAAGGCTAGCTTAATATTAAAAGCTAGTAATTCCTTTATTAATAAAACTCGGGGTGTTACAATAGGTACGCTCACTTTCAGAAAACCGAGATCGAACGGCAAGTGGCTGAAATACTTGAGTCAGGACTAATCCAGCATAGCAAGAGTCCGTTTTCTTCTCCAGTCCTGTTAGCTAAAAAGAAAGACGGCACGTGGAGGTTCTGTACTGACTACCGAGCTCTGAACGCCGCAACTATCAAGGACCGATTTTCTATCCCTAGTGTCGACGACATGCTCGATGAGTTAGATGGGTCACGCTATTTCTCAAAACTCGACCTGAGAGCTGGTTACCATCAGATTCGACTCCACAAGGCCGACATTCCAAAGACAGCATTTCGTACGCACCAGGGGCACTATGAGTATCTGGTTATGCCATTCGGATTGTGCAACGCCCCTTCTGCTTTCTAGTTCGCTATGAATTCCATCTTCAAGGAGTATCTACGTAAGTTCGTTCTCGTAATCTTTGATGATATCCTGATCTATTCGAAGTTGTGGGGCGAACATCTTGGGCATTTGAGAGTAGTGCTCGAAATTTTGGAGGCCAACTCATTTCACATCAAGCCATCCAAATGTTCATTCGGGCAGAAGATGGTTGAGTATCTGGGGCACTTCATATCCCACGAGGGCGTGAAGGTTGACCCATAAAAGATTGAGGCTATGATCGATTGGCCAAAACCGACAAGTCTCACACAGCTGAGGGGATTTCTAAGACTCACGGGCTACTACAGAAAGTTCGTGAAGGATTATGGAACCATCGCCAAACCACTGACAGAGATGACTAAGAAAGGTGGGTTCACATGGACCGAAGCTAGCGAGGAGGCGTTTGGGAAACTGAAGGAAGCCATGACTACAACGCCAGTGCTCGCCATGCCAAGGTTCGATGTCTTGTTCGAGGTACACACCGATGCGAGTGACATTGGAATTGGTGTTGTGTTAGTGCAAGAGGGACGACCCTTAGCTTATCTCAGCAAGGCACTAGGCACTACACGATTGGGTCTATCGGTGTACGTGAAGAAGATGCTAGCAGTTGTCGAGGCTGTAAGGTGCTGAAGGCCTTATCTGTTGGGCCGACGTTTTCATATTGTGACCGACCAGCAACCGCTTAAGCATCTACTGGAGCAAAGGATTGTTACCCCCGAGCACCAGAAGTTCGTATCTAAACTTATGGGGTTTGACTTCGAGAGAATCTATCGACCGGGTCGACAGAATGCAGTGGCTGACGCATTATCTCGACGAACAGATGTAGCCGAGCTGAATGCTATCACTGGGCCAGCTTGGACTATTTGGGAGGAAATCAGGAAGGCGCAAGTAGAGGACACCTATTGCCAGGAGCTGCGCCAATCGATAGAAGCAGGTAAGACAACTGCTATCGATTACGAGTTGCATAACGGTCTGCTTCTACACCGGGGCCAAGTATTCGTTCCCGACAGTGGGCAGTTACGTGAGCAGATCATGCAGCACTTCCACGACTCTAAAATTGGAGGCCACTCGGGTATCTATCGCACGTGGATGAGAATAGCCAACACTTTCTTCTAGCCCGGACAACAGAATACCGTCCGAGATTACATAGCACAGTGCGACGATTGCCAGCGCACTAAGTCTGACTCCCGACGACCGAGCGGGCTGTTACAACCTCTACCGGTACCTGAGGCAATCTGGGAAGACATTACTATGGATTTCACAGAGGGGTTACCGAGTTCTAATGGATTTGACGGTGTTATGGTCGTAGTGGATCGTCTCACAAAGTATGCTCACTTCATACCCATTACCCATGCTTACACCGCGAAGTCGATTGCCAGGTTATTTGTGGAGTATGTGATGAAACTGCATGGAGCACCGCGATCCATCGTCTCTGATCGAGACCGGATTTTTATGAGCAGATTTTGGTCTGAATTCTTCAAGTTGCAAGGGACTAAGTTATCTATGAGCTCAGCCTACCACCCACAGACAGACGAATAAACTGAGGTAACCAACCGAACCCTTGAGCAGTATTTGAGATGCTACGTCCATCAATTTCCGAAGCGGTGGGAAAACTTTTTGCCTTGGACTGAGTATTGGTACAACACCACTTACCACGAGTCGACCAAGATGATGCCATTTGAGCTGGTATACGGGCGAAAACCCCCGACACTGATCAATTATTCGGAGGGGAGTACAGTTAACGACGAGGTTGGTCGAGAACTACAGGAACGAGATCTGATGTTGCGAGAATTTAAGAAAAATCTCGAAGGCTCAATCAATCGAACCAAAGCCTTCGCAGACGAGAAAAGGCGTGAGGAAAATTTTGCACTAGGCGAGTATGTCTACCTGAAGCTACGACCATTCAGACAGCGCACCACAGCACAAAGGGCCGCAACTAAACTGGGCGTTCGCTATTATGGGCCTTATCAGATTCTAAAGCGCATTGGTCAGGTAGCTTATCGCCTAGAGTTACCGGAAAGTTTGCAAATTCACCCAGTTATCCATGTCTCACAACTCAAGAGGAGTCTAGGGGAAGCACAGAAGTATTGTGAGGAGTTACCTGCAACCGCAATAGATGGTAGGGTCATAGTACGCCCACAGCGAGCGATTGAGTACCGCAAGGTAAGGAAAGCAGGACACTATCGTTGGGAAGTACTAGTCAGAGTTGCCATCCGAAGAAGCCACATGGGAAGATCTTGATGAGATGCGCGATCAGTTCCCGAATTTCGTCCTTGAGGACAAGGAATCGCTTGAAGGGGACGAGAATGATGCGGAAGTGTCTAGGCAGCTCAAGAACGCCGCCAGTCGGGCCTATCATGCACACAAAAGGCAAGCGCGAGTGACGACAGAAATGCGCGCACTTGAGCATAGTGCGCGCGAGGGGTGCAAAAATGGCCTGGTAATGAGCGAGAACGAACGCGCACAAATTGCATGCGTGATGGGCGAGCAGGGGCTGGCTAGCAGGTATGCACGGTTGGCGTGCGCGAGCAGAACACGGGCGACTAGCGAAGACGCGCGCATGTCGAGCACAGCGTAGCAGCACGCGAGAAATACGGACGACGCACGAGTATGCGCAGGGCGCGAAGCCCCACTCCTTGAGGAATGCGGACTGGCGGAAGGTCACGCGCATGGGGCAGGCGCGCAAGGCGCTGGCGTGCTGGCCACGCCGGGTGATGAGGCACGCCCGGAAGGCGGTGCCCTAGTCCTCAAGGACTAGGGCATGCGAGGCGGTTGGACGAGACGGCGTGCGCGAGAGAAGGAGGGTTGAGGCGGTTGGAAGACTTGGTGTGCGAACCAAGATATTTAGTTAACAACTAGCATTATATTTTCTAGCTTGTTAGGATTCCTAATATTTTATTGCTTTATTATTTTTCTAAGTAGATTAGACTTAATCAAATCTTGTGCCTATATAAAGGCCCGTACCCCATGTTATTTTTAATCATTCAAGAATTAATAGAAATCCAGAACTTTGTTCTTCTAACTTTGCTTTAGTCTTTTCACCAAAATACTACTGCAATTTCATTCGTTTCAATAGGCGCGGTTGTGGCTAGAGAAACACTATCGGCGATTCAAGGCGCGGGTTAGCGGCTTATCGGCAGTCGAAACACACGATCCTCATCACGTGCGCAGTGCACGTCAAACACGCATGGCAGCGTCTACTAGCCAGTCTGCGTACACCGCAACGCGTCACACGCCCAGCAGCATGTCCAGCGATGCCAGTACGCACGCCAGCAGTGTTCCACGCACGCTGGCCAATCACCACGCACGCCAGCACGCCCAGCAACGTGCCAGCGATGCCCAGCAGGCCTCAGCGTTGCCCGGCAGTACGCCCGAGCGCCCAATCATCCCAACACACGTAGCCCATGTACCAGTCACCTGCCTACGGTGCGTAGTAGCGCCCGACAGTGCTAGTATGAGCCAGTACCGTTGCCAGCGTGCACGGTAGTGGCCAGTCATTACCAGCAAGCGTCCAGTAGTCGCTGGCCGTGCACAGCAGCACGCCAGTGACCATCCCCAGCGCACGCACGGTGCCAGTTGCACCAGCCAGCGCCCGGGACCAAGCCAGCCAGCGCTGGTAGTGCCCAGGCCGCGCCTAGTGCGCGAGTGACCGAGCTGGTGGTTAGCCAGCGGCCGACCGTCTGGCCACAGCGAGCCGGCGGTCTGGCCAGTCAGTGAACCGGCCAGTTCAGACCGGTTACTTGAGTAGTTCAGTATTCAGTGACCTGGTCCGAGTTCAGTACAAATATTTTAGTTAATTTTTCAGTCCAGTCAGTTTAGTATGCCGGTATCAGTTTAGACTGGTTTTCTTGTCAGTCAAGTTAAATCCCGAGATTATTTCAGTTAAATGTTTAGATCGAGTCGAGCATCTTAACAGCTATTTTCAGTCAGTCTGAGTATAGTACTTAGTATTTGTTTATTTATATATATTTTTACAGATTGATCAACAGCAGCACTTACACTGTTAGATTAGCAGTTCAGGTGGGAACTCAGACTGGGTATTACATAGATTATAATTTCTCTACCATGTTTAAGGTATGTATATGAGTTATCCACTTTGGGTGGAGGCGCAGTAGCCTTAATTGCCATCCAAAGTTCTGGTGGAGGCGCAAGGCCTTAAGTATCCATCAGAGTGTGCACATGGCGGACATAGTGTCCGAGACAGTTCAGTTCAGTTACAGACCTTGTGTCTGGAGATTACAGTTTACTTATATATACCTGCAGTCATGATATTGATATTATTATTGATGTTTACTTGAGTATGAGTTTTTGCGGAGCACAGTGGCTTTAGTGCTCACGCTCCCACTATATTCCCTTTTTCAGGTGACAGGGTCGGTCCAGAGGAGTGAGCTGAGCAGGTGGTCGATGATCCAGTAAATATGCTTTTTGCAGACTGATGTTATGTATATATTATTTTGCCACGATTTTACTTCTGCTGACGTTTTCAGACTTTTGAAACTCGCATGTTAGTTTTCAATTTTTGATCCGAACTTTCTGGTCGGATTTATACAGTATTACATGCTGGTTTGATAAAAGATAATCCGTTTTTTCTAAATAGTTTTAAATTAGTCAAGTTAACGGATTTTCAGAAAAAGAATGTTTTTTCGTAGCATCCCAAGTCACGATTTCGCGAACTAATGAGTATTTATAGAAAAGAATTTGCGAAAAACTAACTCTGATTTTAATAAGCTAGCGAGGTGTTACAAATGGTATCAGAGCACGTTTTAGTGTATCTGAATACATTATTAAGTTAAGAAATTTTAGAAAATCTACCACGCTACGCTCACGCCTCGCCGACTACCAGATAAGTGCTGAGTTACAGTTTATATATACTTAAACAAATGCTTAAGTTTATGCTCAGTAGAGGGTATCAGATATTTAACCCTAGAATCCAGTAAGATGCTCGAGTTAGTGATGCAGTACTTTCAGAACATAGTCGATTGTCCTAGTGATTTGATAATTCGACTCTAGTTTTCTCGGGTTAATTTTAGCAACTCGTCAAGAGATTTGTGCGCATTCATAATCAGTTAAAGTATTTTATCATGTTATAATTGTGCGTCTGATTATATTGATCTTTTCAATACTCAGATGCCGCCTCGTAGAGAACCAGATCATCAGGAGCTCCCTCAGGCCACAGTAGTCGCACATTTCCGCGACTACCATCCAGAAAAGTTTTCCGGCCAAGGAGATCCTCGTATAGTGGACGAATGGGTTCAGGGCCTTGAAATGATTTTCGAGGTCATGGACTGTCCTGATCTTTGTCGCGTGTTATGCGCACAAATCCAGCTGACTGGTGATGCCCGACTCTGGTAGAATGCCTATTGGAGAATGCATCCCGGCGAGAAAGAAGGTTGTACGTGGGACCAATTCAAGGAGTTGATTCGTGGGAAGTACTATCCCTCGTATTACCGAGCAGATATGGAGCGCCAGTTCCTGGCACTCAGACAGGGTACTCGTTTTGTTGACGAGTACGAGAGAGAGTTTACCCGATTCGGAGCCTTTGTACCCGATCTTGTGAGTACAGAGGCGAACAGAGCCCTTCGTTTTACTGATGGACTTCTCCCAGCAGTCCGTCACAACATCGTAGGTCATGGCGTCCAAACCTACGCCCGCACAGTCGCCATTGCCAAGGAGATAGACGCCAGCATCCGACGAGAAGCTCATCTGACTTCAGCCCAGCCAGTTGCTCAACCACTTGCCCAGCCTAACGTTACTCAAGCGACAAAGAACCAGAAGGAGAGGAAGTTCAGAGGAGGCCCAGACGACCGGAGGACTCGCCCCAAAAAAATACCAGCCTGCTCGACATGTGGAAAACGCCACCGTGGAGAATGCCTTGTGGGCCAGAACATTTGTTTCTTTTGTCGCCAGCCCGGCCATATCAGCCCCAATTGCCCAGAACGACTGCAACAACAACCGCAACAACGACAGCCACCGCAGCAACCTCAACAGCAGCAGCCTAGGCAGCAGCCACCACGACCCCAGCAACAGCCACGCAGCAGACAGCAGGCCCGCGTCTTTGCAGTTGACCAGAGGGAGGCCGATCAGCACCCAGGTACCATGTCTGGGATGATTGTTCTTAATGATGTGCCTGTTTATGCCTTGTTTGACATCGGAGCGACCCATTATTTTATATCACGCTGATGTCTCGAAGCTATAGGAGTTCATCCTCTTACCACTGTCGATCCTCTCGAGGTGAGTTTAGCCTCGGGACGAAAGATAGTTACTGATGTTAGAGCCACCTATCTTAGCCTTTCCATCGGTGGCCGTATTTTGACTATGATGCTTATGTTATCGAGATGAGGGATTTTGACCTCATACTCGGCATGGATTGGCTAATACGTTTTCACGCAGATATCCGATGTCATGACTGGGAGATTACTCTTTATCATCTGGGATATGATCAGATCACTTATTTCGGCTCCAGGACTCGTACTCTGCCCCATATCATTTCTATGGCGAAAGCCAGGAGGATTCTTCGACGGGGTGATTGCCAGGATTACCTTGTGAGCCTCGTCGGAGATGAGCCAAAGGCACGGTCACCTCATGACATTCCTATTGTTCGTGAGTTCATGGACGTGTTCCCAAACCAACTTCCGGACGGTCCACCTAGCCGACAGGTGGAATTCTCTATTGATCTTATCCCTGGAGCCAGACCCGTTTCTAAGGCGCCATAGGAAAGGCACCTATAGAATTGCAGGAATTAAAGACCCAAATTCAAGAGTTGCTGAATCTCGGTTTTATTCGACCGAGCGTCTCACCTTGGGGAGCACCCGTTCTCTTTGTCAAAAAGAAGGACGGATCCATGCGTATGTGTATCGACAACCGGGATCTTAACTGGTTGACGATCAAGAATAAATATCCGCTTCCCAGGATCGATGATTTATTTGATCAGTTGAGGGGTGCCTGCGTGTTTTCCAAGATCGATTTACGTTCAGGCTACCATCAGCTGAAAATCAAGGAGTCACACATACCTAAGACAGCGTTTTGTACAAGATACGGTCACTTCGAGTTCGTGGTTATGCCGTTTGGCCTTAGCAATGCCCTGACAGTATTCATGGACTTGATAAACCGTGTGTTTCATCCTTTTCTTGATCAGTTAGTTATTGTATTCATTGATGATATCCTTATCTATTCCAAGAGCCAAAAGGAGCATGAAGAGCATCTGAGGGTCGTTCTTGAGACCCTTAGACGTGAAAAGTTATATGCGAAGTTCTCTAAATGCGAATTTTGGCTTCAGCGAGTGGCTTTTCTTGGCCACATTATTACTCAAGCAGGAATTGAAGTAGATCCTTCCAAAATTACCGCAGTCCAAAACTGGTCAGCACCGAAGAACCCGTCCGAGGTTCGTAGTTTCCTCGGCCTTGTAGGTTATTATCGCAGATTTAAGGGGTTTTCAAAGATTGCCCTCCCTTTGTCACAGTTGACGAGGAAGTCTGTGAAGTTTCAGTGGACAGACCGTTGTGAGTCGAGTTTTCGGGAACTGAAAAGGAGGCTTACAACGGCACCAGTGTTGACTACTCCAGATCCTTCTCGGAGTTTCACCATCTATAGTGATGCTTCGAGGCGGGGTTTGGGGTGTGTACTTATGCAGGACAGCCAGGTTGTAGCATATGCTTCACGTCAGTTGAAGCCCCATGAGCAGAACTATCCTACCCACGACCTGGAGTTAGCTGCAGTAGTACATGCACTCAAAATATGGCGGCATTATCTTTATGGTGGTCGATGCAAGATTTACACCGGTCACAAGAGTCTGCAGTATATTTTCACGCAAAAGGAGCTCAACATGCGTCAGCGACGTTGGTTGGAGCTTGTTAAAGATTATGACTGCACGATTCAGTATCATCCGGGGAAAGCAAATGTTGTAGCTGATGCCCTGAGCCAAAAGGTAAAGGGTGAATTATCTTGTTCTATTACCCAGCAGTGTCATCTTCTTCGAGACTTTGCCCGGATGCAAATTCAGGTTGTCGAGTCATTTCCTGCAGTGACTACAGGGAGTGTTAGCTCGATGCAAATTCAGCGCACGTTGAGGGACAGAATCCGGCGAGAACAGGCTCATGATCAGTTTATTCATGCTATTGAGGCCAAAGGTTCCACCGGAGGAGTCGAGGGTTTTTCTCGAGGTACAGATAGCGCCTTGGAGTTCCGAGGCAGGATCGTAGTGCCGAAGGTCGAGGCCTTGCAGAAGGAGATCTTGACAGAGGCACACACCGCGTCTTATCTAGCTCACCCCGACAGCACCAAGATGTATCACGACCTGAAAAGGTCATTCTGGTGGAGGGGAATGAAGAAAGATGTTGCCAGTTTCGTAAAGAAGTGTTTGGTATGTCAGCAAGTTAAGGCCGAGCACAAGAGCCCCTTAGGCCTCCTGCGACCACTCGAGATTCCGAAGTGGAAGTGGGAGGAGATCGCAATGGATTTTGTTACAGGGTTACCGAAGTCATCTGAACATCACGACGCTATCTAGGTCGTGGTCGACAGATTGACTAAGGTTGCTCACTTCTTACCTGTATCCATGACCATGTCGATGGAGAAGTTAGCCGAGATTTATACCTGTGGGATCGTTCGACTCTATGGAGTGCCCGTTCATATTGTGTCAGATCGAGATCCTAGATTCACTAGCAGATTCTGGGAGAGTTTACACGAAGCGATGGGCACGCAATTACAGTTCAGTTCGGCTTATCATCCAGAGACAGACGGTCAGACAGAAAGGACTATTCAGACGCTCGAGGATATGCTCAGAGCGTTAGGTCTAGACAGAGGTGCTAAGTGGGAGTCAAGTCTATCGCTAGTTGAGTTCGCCTATAACAACAGTTATCAGGCGTCGATCCAGATGGCTCCTTTCGAGGAAATTTATGGGCGTAAGTGTCGCTCGCCCCTTTATTGGGACGATGTTGGCGAACATCGAGTACTCAGTCCAAAGATGATCGAGAAGACAGTTGCGCAAGTCGAGCTTATCAGACAGAGACTTAGAACAACACAGAGTCGGCAGAAGTCATTCGCCGACAAGCACAGACGTGATATCCAGTTCGAGGTCGGAGAACGAGCCTTCCTGAGAATCCGTCCATTCCGAGGGATCGTTCGATTTGGGAAGAGAGAAAAGTTACATCCTCAGTTTATCGGCCCATTCGAAGTTCTCGAACGAGTGGGCGAAGTAGCTTATCGTCTAGCTCTGCCTCCCGAGTTGTCTAATGTACATAATGTCTTTCATGTGTACATGTTACATAAATACGTGTGCGATCCAGATCATTTCTCCAGTATACTGATATTCAGCTTCAGCCAGATTTGTCGTACGAGGAGTATCCGGTAGCAGTTTTGGACCGCCAGGTTCGGCGGCTCCGGAGACGAAATATTCCCCTCGTACGCATTAGATGGAATCGCCACGGAGAGTCAGATGCTACTTGGGAGCGCGAAGCAGACATTAGAGCCCGTTTTCCTGACTTTGAGTTTTGATGTATATATATTTTTCTTGTATTCTGTATATATGTTTAGTTTGATATTTCCGGGGACGGAAATATTTTAAGGAAGGTAGATTGTAATAGCCCAGTTTCTTGTTAATAAAAGTGATGTATTTCCTTTTATTAATCTCGTTCATTTTCAGCAGATAAGTTCGACTTTAAGTCAAAAATTCTATTCGGTTAATTATTAACCGAGTTAAATTCAATAATTAATTTCCGAACTGTTATTTTATAAACGGATATTATTAATCGGGATTAATTATTAGAAATTAAGAATGATCGGTATCAAAGTTAAGTCACGAGTGTACACAAGGTGCACTTCCACCCACGTATGCGGTGCATGGTCG
>CACSLK010000531.1:159038-174995 GCA_902706635.1 Striga hermonthica
CAGACTAAGTACTACATTGATTATAATTACGGTACCATGTTTGAGGTATGTATTTCTCGTGAGGTATCCGCTCGGAATGGTCGCCGGTCCATTCTGGGTTCTAGTGGCCCTAGTCTGCCCACTAGAGTGTGCACATGGTGTCCGGCATTAGTTTTTGCCGGCAGATGAGGTAACGGTCAGGGTCACGTTGCGTGACGATATCAGATTCATGTTCATGTTATTACCGGCTTTATGTTGAGGTTATGTATATGCCGATATCATGATGTTGTTATTATTTTCAATGTTTACATTAGTATGAGTTTCCACGGAGCACAGTGCCATAGTGCTCATTTCCCACTTTTATCATGTTTTTCAGGTCAGGACGTCGGGCCGGGAGTGTGAGCTGACGAAGGATTCAAGACTTTAATGTTTTGATTGTATATATAATGTGACGATTTACGTTTCCGCTGATGACGGTTTTTGACGAACTTATATTTTGACTGGACTTTTGGAAAACTTTATGCTTTCAGCAACAGTATAATTTTATTAAAAATTAAGATAACGGTTTTCCAAATTAAGTCACGTTTTAAGGTAACACCCCGAATCAGTTTTCGCAAAGTAAAAGTTTTATTTTTGTAAAAGACTTTGCGAAATTTTCGCACTCTGATTTTACGATAAGGTGGGGTGTTACAGTTTCGACAAAATCATACCCAAAGATTCAATCGGGAAATTGGATGTCGAAAGGATTTTACATGTATGAACTTGTAATCGAAATAGGTTTACTCGCTATTCACTTAATACTAGATTCATGCTACTTGCTAGATGTTCCCATGATATGTGGGTTCTTGAATTAAAGAGTTAATTGAAGAATAAGAGTTAATATGAATAACTCAAATTACAAAGAGTTGTAAACCCACTACTAGTATTAATTGTGAACCTAAAAGGTCACACCAATTTTTTAATGAAGGTAAAATTCAAATAGTATTTCTAAAGAGCTTGAATTGATTGACAAATCTAATTTGATTAGATATCAATTAAAGGAATATATTAAATTAATCAATTAGATTGAATAATTGAATTTTGGATATTAATTTAGTAATTAATAGAATTACTAATTAATAGTTGGAATTTAAAATTGGATTTTAAATTTCAAATCCAAATAATAATAAGATTATTAAATAAGGAAATGGAAGAATAGATTAAAATAATAAAGTCTTGAAAAATGTTTTCAAGAATTATTATTTTATTATTTATCTTTAATATGATTGAAGATTAAATAAATATAAGAATAAATTAATTATGGTGGTTAGGAGTTGTTAACTAATCCACATAATTAATCTTATTTTTATTAATACAATAATAATGATTGATGGTGGTTATAAACCAATCATATTATTAATTAAAAGTCAATATTTGGTATGATTATTTAAATAAAATCTGATTTTATTTAAAATAAAATATATCAAATATTGATTATTTTATGCTAAATGTTTAGTATAAATAGGTGCAAAATGTTTGCACATTAAAGGCTAAGTTTTTGAGCTAAATTCTTCCAAGAGAAAAATTCATTCAAAGAGTTGAGTGATAATACAAGAAAGTGTTCTTGAAAAATTTCTTTATAAATATATATTTCATACTTATTGAATAAAACCGAGTAGTTTCTACTAGCGAAGGAACTATTATCGGAACCGGACTTCAAAAGGTGGATACGATTAGAGGAAAGACATTTGGATTCCTAAGGTGAGTAACCACAAGAAGTGATCGCTACCAAACCGGGAATTGATTTCCTCATACATCGTCAGTTTTGAAGGAGTTCAAGAACAAAGGTAATTTTTATAAATTACATATCAAATCAAAATTAGTAAAAGTTACTAGATTTTAAATGATGCTTATTCGTTATATCGTTATACTTATGTACGGAATAAGTACTTATAAGATAAATACTTATAAAATTTTAAATTCCGCTGTAAACACTGTTCCGTATGGTATATCGAACCCAACAGTGCGCTCGTCGTGCTCGGCGTGTCGGCGATGTTCGCGCCTCGGAGGGACGTCGTGCTGCCGTGGCGGTTGCTGCTGGAATGCTTGCAGTACCTCTTCTAGGCGCTGCTCGAGTCGTGCCACGGCGGCGTTAGTGTTGCCTTGGCGTTCGTCGAGCGATCCAAGCCTTCCCTCCATAACTTCGCTCATGCTTCGCATCTGGATGTCAAGATTATCGATCTTGTCCTTCATCTCTTTATTGGCCATTGCTTTCTTCTCTTCTCTACGCTCTTTGCTTCGAGGACTCGTGATGATGATGATATATATATATTTTTTTTTTATAGGGGGACGAAAAAGAGAAAAGAAAAAGAAAGGGAATGGGATAGAAGAAAAACACACGATCTAACACATCTCAATGAAAGCACCAATGATAAAGATCGTGTGTTTCGATTGTCGATAAGCCACGAACCCGCGCCTTGAATCGTCGATAGGTGTTTCTCTAGCCAAACTGCGTCTATTGAAACGAATAAAATTGCAATAGGAATCTAAAATAAATCTAAGACAAAGTGCTTGAACAGAAGTTCGGATTTTTATTGATAAACTGAATGATTAAAAATAACATTGGAATGGGCCTTTATATAGGCACAAAATATGTCTAAGCCTAATCTACCTAGGGAACTAATAAAACAATAAAATATTAGAAATCCTAAACAAGCTAGAAATTATAGTACTAGATGGGAACTATAAGCTTGGCTTGCACACCAAGTAATCTCTCTCTTCTCGGCCGCCTCGCACACCACTAAGTCCCAGCCGCCTGCGTGCCTTTTCTAGTCCTTGCAGCACTAGGGCGCGCCGGCGCCGCCTTGCTGCGCGCGTGTACTGGCGCCCGGCATGCTGCGCACGCCAATGCTGCCCGCGCCGCCCTCTCGCGTGTGATCGCCCACCATACCGCATTGCTCAAGGATTGCGGCCTTGCGTCCCGCGCGTTCTTCCCCATCATGCGTGTCGCGCACGCCTTCGCTCCCGGCTGCTCCTTTGCGCGCGTGCTGCCCCACCTTTCTGCACGCCTCGAGGCATGAGGCCTCGTCCGCTGCGCGTGCCTCCCCCGCGCGTGATCTTTCCACGCGCGCTTGTCAACCCCGCGCTACGCGCGTCCTGCTCACCTTCGCTAAGCGACCCTGCCGTGCACACCACTCGCACATCTGCGTGCGGTCCATCTTCCCCCGTTCCGCGCGCACTATACTCCAGTGCGCGTACTTCTGCCGTCACCCGTGCTTACCTTTTGCGTGCATGGTAGGCGTGACTCGAGGCGTTCTTGAGCTGCCTAGCCACTTCCGCATCAGCTGGGCGTGACGCGCGGGTCGCTGGGATCTGTAGACAGACGCTGGGAGCAGGTGGGTGTGTTGCAGATGTGCACTGGCGGGACTCTTAAGCCTACGCGTACTAGCGCTGGGCGTCTGGGAACACGCGGCATGAAGAGCAAGGCAGCAGGGGCGCGCTCGAATGGTGCGCGCGTGACGGTCGCGCACTGGGAACGATCAACAAGCAGACGGGCATCACTGGGGTCGTGCGCGATGGTCGACTGGCAGCGATGGCGGATCGTGAGCAGATAGGCAGTGTTGGGAGCTCGCGGACGTCGATGGTGGTCGCTGCTGGGAGCAGGGACTGGGCCTGGATGGGCGCGGTCGCGGGCGGTTACCCGCGGTAGCGATCGGCTGGGCCTGGACTTCTGGCGGTGATGGGTGGCGGCAGCGATTTCCGGCGACGGTCGACAGCGGCGGACGGTGGCGGTCGGCTGGGGAAAGTGACCGGAAATATATATGTAGAAGACTTGAATATATTGTACCAAAAAGCCTTCTAACGTATTACCTAAACACCTACTTCGATTAAACTTGGTGGAGCGTTTAATCAAATCTCCCTAACTCTCGAACGATGCTATTCTCTCGTGTATGTAGAAGAGAAAAATCGGCCAACATAACATTGTAGGAGAGGTTGGGACATGGTGTATTTATAGGCTCCATTAGGGACTATAAGGAGGTGCTAAATATGGGCTTATCCCATTAGGCCAAGGAATCTTAATTCTACTCCATCTACTAATCCAATCTAGGATAGTATTCTTCTACTACTCATCACATTGTAGAAGACTCTCTAAGTCTCCTAACCGTAGACAAGATTCTAGTAGGAATATTTCCTTCCTAATGGAATAATAAATATGGAATGTAATTAATTCTTATTTAAATGGAATTAAATAATAAAACATCCTACTAGAGTAATATTATTGCTCTCTCCATTTAGCTCCTATTTTATCAATAAAATCGAGCCTCCATAATTAAATAATATTAATCCGATTGACCGGTTTACCTCCCTATGTTTAAGATATAATGTCCGTTAATTAATTAAATTACTGACAAAATATTTAATTAACTTCTTATTCATTTCTGAAATTAGTACCACTTAGATCCTTAACCATTATGTCAGACAATTGTGTACCTGCAGGGTTTTAACATAATGTACATTCCTGAGCTCATTTCGGGGACGTCAACAATCCAACGCGCTGGAACATAGTGACCATAAATAATTTATAATAGCACATCATATAATCATTCTCATTTACCAAAAAACCTGGTATGTCATCCTAACAAAATAGGAATCACTCGGTAAATCAAATAAACAAGGAATGAATATATATGCCTATTGTATATTATCTTACCGCTTAAGAGAACGCATCAATCAATGAAGGTCTAGATTACAACAACGATCAGTGAGTCTCATAATGATATAGGATATTTTACCCACAAGGCTAAACCGGTCTACTGACCGGTCGTGGAGGTCATACCGTGAAGAAGTCGAGTTGAAATCTACCAGTTAACCAGTTGACCAACTAAGCAGTCGATCAATCCATCCTTCGACCAGATGAACGGTCGAGCAGTCCAGTCGACCTCGAGCTGTCGACCACTTCGCGGACTTAACACTTCATAGATCGGCCTTAGTCACAGGTGCGTGAAAGAGCCTCTAACGGAATTTCAGAAAAATATTCATCCCATGTTCAGGAGGACATGTGTCGAGAACCTATTGGGTGATAGCGACAACCACCTCTGATAGCTCCCAACGCCTCGCGACACCTCTGACATACGCGCTGTGTGTCAGAGTACGGACGGGCAGCTTGGGCAGCCAGCTCACCTTATCCGGGCAGCTATTAGGGCAGGTATCTCACCCCTATATAAAGGGGGTGAGCCTTTCTCCCTTAACACGATTTTTCCATTATCCAACTCAGGTATATTCATACACATACTGACTTAAGTATAAGAGGCTCTTCACCGGACACAACCCCCGGTGTGAGAGTTATTTGCAGGTTTCCGACGTTCTACCGGGAAGGAAAGGAATCGATCTACCCCGAACCGGACTAGGACATTCACACTAGCATTATTGGCGCCGTCTGTGGGGACCCTTTTGTTTGAAAAGTTGTGTTTGAAGCTCAGCTATGGCGGACGGAATTCTCAGAACCAACTTGTAGTCGACGTTCGATGACGCTTGGACGACGACCAGGCCGATTGGGCAAGGCCCTCCTCTGGGTTTCTCTGGCCCTTCACAGACGCCGGTCACTCCTACACCCGTCCTTCAAGGTGTGGGAGCGTCTATGGCGATTCTTGGGGGAGATGCTAGCTCCATTCGTGTCCAGGAGGCTCGCGCAGCAGCTGCGGCGGCGATGCCACCGCCGCCGCCCCAAAACCCAGTGGTGGCGCAACCAGGAGGGGCGATGGTGCAAGGAGGAGTGGAAACACAAGGAGGAGCGCCACCGCAAGCCGTTGCACAAGCTCCCAGTCAACAGATGGTGACGATGACCAGGGAGGAGATGCAGAGGATAATGGCAGCCGCGGCGGCGCAGGCGGTGCAGCAGGTCACAAGCCATACATCTCGCGCCACTACCGCGCCGACCACTGTAGTAGGAGGCCAGGACAAGAATGTGTCCAGTTATGGAGATGGAGGAGGTGGAAGAAATCGTATGATGGAGAGCTTGGCGGAGCAGTTGCGCCAGTTGCAGGATAAGGTTGAAGGGAGGCCAGAGAGAAGAGCTCTAGGACATCCTTTCTTGAGGGAGATTCTCGCTGCTCCCTTACCGAATAAATTCAAGGAGACTAATTTGGTGTATGACGGGTCATCTAACCCATCGAGGCATGTGAGGACCTTTGAGAATATGGCTGTGTTACATGGGTATTCTGATTCTGTATGTTGCAGGGCATTTCTATCGACCTTGCGCGGAGGAGCACTTGACTGGTTTCATCAGTTACCCTTGGGTCGATCGCGGATTTTGAGGATTTTGCTAGTAAGCTTACCAATCAATACTCGAGCACAGTGGCGCAGGAGAAAACATATCTGACTCTGATGGCGATGAGGTAGGGAGAGAAAGAGTCGTTTAGGAAGTATGTTGCTGGATATAATCAAACATGTTTTGAGGTGCACTCAGCGTCGGATGAGGTGAAATCGGGAGGATTGATAAGGAGTCTTCGAGCGGGGCCTTGTCGAACCTCCTTGGCAAAAACCCCTGCTAGATCATATAAGGATGTTTTGAAGCGATGCAGGAAGTACATTAATCTGGAGGAGATGGAGGTGGAGTTTGCAAAATTGGAAGGGGCAGCTCGACCTGAGCCAAAGAAGGAGAAGATTCCACCAAGGGGAAGGTCGCCGAGGAGAAGTTCGCCCAAAAGGAGTGGGCCAGAAAGAACATCGCCCAGGAAAGAGGGCTGAGATTCAAAGCAGATGAGAAGGGATGACAAGTGGCAGGGGAGGCCATTGTCGTTCGAAAGGCAGAGGTACCATAATTTTACACCCTTGAGAAAAGATTTGACAGAAATGCTTGAGGATATGGAGCAGAAAATGTCGAGCGAGGATGTGATGTGGCCGAAGATGAGGTTTACAGGCCCGATTCGACCCAGGTCAGTTATCTACTGCCATTTTCACTGAGATTACGGCCATACCATGGAGAACTGTAGACATTTAAAGGATGAGATCGAGAGGCTGATTCGAGTGGGGCACTTGAAAGAGTTTGTGTATCATTATAGTACTAAGGGGAAAGGAAGGAGGAGATGCCGCGAGGATTCGGAGGAAGGGAGTGATAGAGATGAGGAGGGAGATGATAAGGATGGTCGAGATGGTCGAGGGAAGAAGCCGAGGAGAGATGGAGATAAGGAGGGCACGGAGACAAAGCTCCTATAAAGAGAGGGACAATTTATATGATTTCAGGAGGGCCGACGGATGGTGACTCGAATAAGGCCAAGAAAGAGAATGCTCGAGCTGTGTAAAGAAAGAGAGAGGAGTTGGGGTTTACGGCTCGCATGCCGGTGATAAGTTTTGAAGCGGAGGATGCTGAAGGGGTGGTCTTGTTGCACAATGACGCTTTGGTGATTACTGCGGAGGTTGCGGGCTTTAATGTGAAGAGGGTGTTTATTGATACCGGGAGTTTGGTAGACGTGATATTTTATGACTGTTCTGTGCAGATTAATAAGGAGCTAAATATGGAGTTGAAACTGGTGGCCACGGCGCTTTACGACTTCAATGGAGGACAGGTGACGCCGATGGGCGAAGTAAGTTTGCCAGTAGCATTGGGAGTAGGAGAGACGAGGAAGGTACGGATGGTAAGGTTTGTGGTAGTGGGAGCTGAATCGTCTTACAACATCATTATGGGGCGGATGAGCTTGAACGCGTTCCAGGCGGTCGTATCCACGTACCACATGACGATCAAGTATCCTGTGGGCAAAAACGTTGGTGAGATTGCCGGAGATCAACTTACTTCGAGAAGCTGCTACCAGACGACGGTGAGCAATAACAAACAACTGGCGAAGAGGCAGGCCAAGCCGAAGGAGGAGGAGATTAATCGACCATGTGGATCGAGGACGAAGGAGGATAGGCAGAGAGAGGAGAAGGGTAAGGAGAAGGTGGATATCCAGCCAGGAGGAGATGTGGAGGAAATCCAGATGGTCGAAGGATATGAGGAGAGGAAGTTTAGAATGGGGAAAGATTTGGAGGAGCCTATCCGGTCGAAGTTGATCGATCTGGTTAGGGAGTTTGCTGATATTTTCACTTACAGAGTGGAGGAATTGGCGGGGATAAGTGCGGAGGTGATCAAGCATCGTCTAAACATCGACCTCAGTGTGAGGCCGGTGAAGCAAAAGAGGAGGCACCATGGAGCGGAGATGGATAAAATTATCGAGCAAGAGGTCGAGAAGTTGTTTGTAGCGGGGCATATCAAGGAGATTCAGTTCCCAGAATGGCTATCAAATACAGTGATGGTGTCAAAGGCGGAGGAAAAGTGGAGAATATGCATCGACTTCCGCGATCTAAACAAAGCATGCCCGAAAGATCTGTACCCATTGCCTAGAATCGACCAGCTGGTCGACTCAACTGTTGGGTGTGAATTGTTGAGCCTAATGGATGCCTCGCAGGGGTATCATCAAATCCCCTTGGCAAGAGAGGACAGGAAGAGGGTGAGCTTTGTGACGAGTCGAGGAACTTATTGTTACGTAGTGATGCCTTTCGGCTTGAAGAATGCAGGTGCCACGTATCAAAGGTTAGTGGACAGAATTTTCAAGGAACAATTGGGGAGGAATGTGGAGGTCTATGTAGATGATATGTTGGTAAAAAGCAAGGAGGAGATGGATCATGTGCGAGACTTGAAGGAAACATTCTTGACTTTGAGGAGGTATGGGATGAAGCTAAATCCAGCCAAGTGTTCGTTCGGAGTGAAATCGGGGAAATTCTTAGGTTACATGGTGACCAAGAGAGGTATCGAGGTGAATCCAGAGAAAGTGCGGGCGCTGATGGAGTTGAAGTCGCCGGTGAATGTTAAGGAGGTACAAATCTTGGCTGGTCGAATCGCAGGGCAAAGTCATTTTATATCAAAGGTGGCGGAAAAGAGTGGCCCATTATTTAAAACACTGAAGAAGAGTGCGAAGTTTCAGTGGACGGAGGAGGCGCAAAGGGCATTTGAGGAGTTACGAGGAGTGTTAGCCAATCTTCCACTGTTGGCCAAACCGGTACAAGGTGAGGATTTGGTGCTGTACATTTCTATCGGGGAGAGGGCTGTGAGTTCGGTATTGCTGCGAGAGGAAAGGGTAGCACAGTTTCCTATCTATTACGTGAGCAGGGTGATGCAGGGAGCGGAGATGAGGTATTCGGAGATTGAGAAGTGTGCTCTGGCAGTAGTAGTGACTGCTCGAAAGCTGAGGCCTTATTTCTTGAATCATAAGGTGAAGATGAGAACGAACATGCCATTAGGAGAAACGCTCGGTCGGCCATCGGTTTCTGGTCGATTGATAAAATGGGCGGTCGAGCTGATTGAATACTCGTTGTTGTATGAACCAAAGAGGGCTATAAAAGCGCAAGTGTTAGCAGACTTCATTCAGGAAGGCACGAAAATCGAGGAGAAATCTGGAGGGATATGGCAGTTGTTTGTGGATGGATCAGTAGCGATAAGTGGGGCCGGATTAGGGATTGGGCTTGTTTCCCCTAAGGGCGATTACTTAGAGTTCGCAGCCAAAGTGGGATTCAAGATATCCAATAATGAGGCTGAGTATGAGGCATTGATCAAAGGGCTGCAGTTGGCTATGGCGGGAAGAGCCCGAAAGGTGCAGGTACATTCTGACTCTCAACTTGTAGTATGGCAGTTTCAAAAAGGATTTGAAGTCAAGGAGGACCGAATGCAAAAATATGTCGATGGGATGAGGAAGTTGAAAGAGGAGTTTGATTCGTTCGAGCTAATACAGATCCCTCGAGGAGAAAATGGTCGAGCAGACTTGTTATCGAAAATTGCTCAAAGTCTGGTGGACTGTAAGAGCAGAAGTGTTAATCTGTTGCCTCTAGAGAGAAGTGTGGTCGAAGCGGAAGTAGCGGAGATTGAGGAAGTGGAGGATTGGAGGGCCCCGATCTTAGAGGGGCTGAAAGTGGGGGCGATAAAGGCGGTGTGGAGATTTTTTGAGCACGGAGGCATTCTTTACAAGCGGTCGTATGCCGGACCGCATTTACGTTGTGTGACTAAGGAGGAAGGTTGATATGTGTTGAGAGAAGTGCACGAAGGGTACTGCAGTGAAAATTCTGAGGGCAGGATACTTCTGGCCAACGATGAAGGAGGATGCGAAGGTGATGGTGAAGAAATGCTTACAATGCCAAAAGCATGGCCACTTATCCATCAACTGGCGGAGGCGATGACAACAATGAGGGCTCCTATACCCTTCGCCCAGTGGGGTATCGACCTGGTGGGCCGATGCCACAAGGAACGGGGCAGAGAAAATTCTTGATCGTGGCGGTAGAATACTTCACGAAATGGGTGGAGGTCGAGCCCTTCGCAAAGATTACGGAGGAGAAAGTCATCAAATTTTTATACAACAATATTTGCTGCAGATTTGGCGTCCCTAAAGTGTTGATATCCGACAATGGTACTCAATTCAATGGCAAGCGGGTTCGAGCATGGTGTGAAGATATGAAAATCGAGCAACACTTTTCCTCAGTCGCTCATCCACAAGCTAATGGCCAGGTCGAGGTAACCAACCGAATTATACTGAACGGGCTGAAAATAAGGCTGGAAAAGGCCTCAGGGGCATGGGTCGATGAGTTATCCTCAGTGCTTTGGGTGTATCGCACAATCCAGAGGTCGACAACGGGAGAAACTCCCTTTAGTTTAGTCTACGGGATGGAGGAATTGCTACCAGTCGAGGTCGAACTATCATCGCAGAGGTCGAGCACATATGACTCGAAGCAAAACGAAGATTTAATTATGGCAGGTTTGGACACTATTGAGGAGTTGCGTGAGAGAGCAGCGGTTAGAGTGGAGGCGTACAAGCAAAGGATGTGAGCCGCTCATGACAAGAAGGTGAAAGTTCGCAGACTCCAAGTAGGTGACCTGGTTTGGAAACGTGTCGATGTGCTCAAACATGTGGAAAAGCTAGAGCCGAACTGGGAGGGGCCATACCTGGTCGAGCCAGTGCACGCAGGAGGAGCGTACTCACTGAAGGACGCAGAAGTCTGATCACTTGCCAGGTCATGAAACATAGCTAATTTGAAAAAATATTATGTGTAAAATTTTTTGCTTTTTTCAAGGCGAGCTAGAGAATTTGAACAAGGATGTAAATTGTAAAGTTTGCTCAAAAAGTTAATGAAATTCAGTTATCCTTCCATATTACTTGCTTTATTTCGCATTTTCTTATGCTAGGAATATTGGATTTGGATGACAGGATGTATATGGTGTGGTTTGACTTGGAAGGCGCTTGTTTAGAACATCCCTTGGGGTGGGCAGGTTGGTCGATTACTCACGCCCTCGGGCTGGGTGGCCTCCTGTTTGGAACATTCCTCGCGGGTGGGCAAGTGTGAAGACCTAAACCCACCATGACTAAGGTCCTCGGGCTGGGTGGTCTCTTGTTTAGAACATCCCTTGGGGTGGGCAGGTTGGTCGATTACTCACGCCCTCGGGCTGGGTGGCCTCCTGTTTGGAACATTCTTAGCGGGTGGGCAAGTGTGAAGACCCAAACCCACTATGACTAAGGCCCTCGGGCTGGGTGGTCGCTTGTTTAGAACATCCCTTGGGGTGGGCAGGTTGGTCGATTACTCACGCCCTCGGGCTGGGTGGCCTCCTGTTTGGAACATTCTTAGCGGGTGGGCAAGTGTGAAGCCCCAAACCCACTATGACTAAGGCCCTCGGGCTGGGTGGTCGCTTGTTTAGAACATCCCTTGGGGTGGGCAGGTTGGTCGATTACTCACGCCCTCGGGCTGGGTGGCCTCTTGTTTGGAACATTCCTCGCGGGTGGGCAAGTGTGAAGACCCAAACCCACCATGACTAAGGCCCTCGGGCTGGGTGGTCGCTTGTTTAGAACATCCCTTGGGGTGGGCAAGTTGGTCGATTACTCACGCCCTCGGGCTGGGTGGCCTCCTGTTTGGAACATTACTCGTAGGTGGGCAAGTGTGAAGACCAAAACCCACCATGACTAAGGCCCTCGGGCTGGATGGTCGCTTGTTTAAAACACCCCTTGGGGTGGGCAAGTGTGAAGACAGATTTCCCGCGACCAAGACCTTGGGGCTCGGTGAGAAGGTACGAAGACTAGAGCACCGAGATGAGCAGAATTTCAAAGCCCAGCGAGTGAGCCCTAGCGAACGAGCACCAAGATAAAGAGGTAAAGAGAGATGAAGTGGCGCAGTAAACCCATCATGTTTAAGGCCATGAGGCTGGATGGTGGTATGCTTCGACCACCTCTGAAGGTGGGCATGTGTTCAACAATATAAAACTCATCATGTTTACGGCCATGAGGCTGGATGGTCGCAGTCGCATGCATCGATCACCTCTGAAGGTTGGCATGTGTTCGAAATTTAAAACCCATCATGTTTAAGGCCATGAGGTCGGATGGTCGCATGCATCGAACACCTCTGAAGGTGGGCATGTGTTCAAAATTTAAAACCAATCATGTTTAAGACTGTAAGGCTAGATGGTCACATGCTTCGACCACCTCTGAAGGTGGGCATGTGTTCGAAATTTACAGCTACGTGGATAGATACAAGTTAAAAGATGGAAAATGTGTTAATCACATATGAGTTCATATCAAGTTACCCCGTTAAAAAGTTATACAAGTGTATCAGGTCAGGTTATCACAAGCATCGTCAAAGATAGAGACAAATTAAACAAAACATTTTCATTTCAAGAAGATCATGAAGAGTTCACACATTACAAAAGTTCATTAAGATACTAATAGCAACCGAAAAGTAAAAAGCTATTCTATGGAGGAGGGGCGGCAGTAGAGTCAGCATTGCTCGAGCTGGCATTCAGATCGGGCGGATGGCTGGTCCCAAAGGTCGAGTCGATGGGCTCATTAAGTGGACGTTGCCGGATAAACTCAGCCAATGTGACCAACATGGCAGCTGGAGGAGTTACGCCATCAGGCAGAGCATATGTTTTCTTCAGTATTTCCCATCGAGCCAGAGTTCTTTTGAGTAGCCCCGACCACCACTCATGTTCGAGCGGTAAGTTGGGATCGCCCTGAAAGCTAGAAGGGACCTTAGGAAAGGCGTCCCAGATAGCCTCAGGATCGAGCTACTCGAAGTTGTCCTCGGCGATCTGCTCGCCATCCTTCTACAGGGCGAATTGGAAGAAGTCCACCCCAAAGTCCTGCACCTCTTTCGAAAATTGTGGTGACCGCATAAAGTCGGCCACCACTTGTGCGCGATGCTCACGGAGAAAAAACTGCCTGGTAGTGGTAGCCACATCATCTGCCGAGCTCGAAGAGCAGCGGCATCAGCGTAGCGCTTACATTAAGCGGCGTGGGCAACCCTTTCCTTTGCCAGGGTGGCCTCCAACTCGGCTCGGGCAGCCTCTGCTTGTGCCCGAGCATCCTCTTCCTGAACTCGAGCAGCCCACTCCTGCTCGAGCGTTATTTCCTTTTCCTTCAAGGCAGCCTTCTTCTCCGCTGCCACCGTCTTCTTCGCTGCGAGGACAACAGAGCTTTGTCTTTTTTATCGAGCTCTCCATTGAGGGACTTAATCCTGACCTCGAGCTCGGTTTTCTGCTCTATCTGCATCTCTTGAAGCTTATTATTGTGCTGCAGGAGAGTCGAATTCTTGTCCTGCATAAAGCCAAGAGCGCCCTCGAGACTCTTTATTGACTTCCCAGAGCTGTCTCGAGCCTCTTTGGCCAGAGGTAAATATTGAACCAAGCCCTATAAGCAAAGAAGATAAAACAGTTCAGTGTATATATAACAAAGAAAAGCGAGGAGAGGATATTGAAACCAACGACTAACGAACAGTACCTGGGCAAGCCATTTGACGAGTTGGTCGCTGACTTCGGGCAGCGTGGTGCTAGTCTTCTTGAGGTCGTCCTCGAGGAGGGCACCCTCAAGGCGGCTGGCCACCTCATTCACAGAGGCCGATAGCAAGGAGGTAGATTTTGGGGCCAACGGGTCAGGCGGAGAATTGTTGTTATGCGTCCGTTTCCAGACCATTTCGCCCTGGTCGGTGCGGGAACGCTTCCCCATGGCCACCTCACGCCCCGAGTTGTCCCACCTACTGGACTCGACCAGAGCTTTGGTCGAGCCAGCAGCAAGGCTTTTCGAGGACGATTGGTCGAGGAGAGGTTTGTCTTGTGTTTTGGTTTTGGACGAGGTGTTGGGTTCGAAAGACTTGTCGCTGGCTTTGGATTGAGTGATGTCTTTAGGATTGGGAGCTCGAGGGTCGGTTTTTTGGTGGCGGTTGTCAGGTTCTTGGTGGCGGTCATCGGGATTTTGATGGCGGTCATTGGGCTTTAGATGACGGTCGTCGGATTTTTTGTGGCGGTCAGTGATTTTTGAGTGGCGGTCATCAATTTTGGAGGTGGTCGAGGCTTTGGTGATAGAGGCAGAGGCAGAGGCAGCTGTGTGCTGAGCAGTTTTGCCGGGAGGAGGCGGAGGAGTTCGGTGTTGTCACTGCCGGGAGGAGGCGGAGGAGTTCGGTGTTGTTGGTGTTGCTGTGACTGTTGTTGTTGTTGCTGTTGTTGTTTTTGCGGTTGTGGCTGCAGGGGTTGTTGATTCTGAGGTTGGTGGGGAGGCGAGGGTTGGCGTCGCTCGGGATGAGACTGGGAAGGTGTGGTCGATCCTCCAGCCTTGTCCCTGGTCGACCCCGAGGTATCCCCTACTTTCCGCTTCCGAGGAGTCTTCCTCTGAGGAATATTGAAGCTAGGAACCTCTGCAAAAAGGTAACAAGAACCTTAAACGCAACATTAATAACATTTACATAAAACAAGAGCAAAGGATCGTATATGTACTCGAGCAACCCGGTCGAGGATTACCTGGATCATTCTCAAGTCGAATGAGATCGAGGATCTTATCAGCAGGAGGATGACAAGTTTTGTGGGTGAGAAGACCACAGTGGTGAAGAAGATTTTCGTCCTTAAGAAGTCTTTCTGACGCAACGGGCTTGGAATTCCAAGTGTGGATCCGTTGGTCGAAGAGAAGGCTTGGAGGAGGAGCTGAGGCCGCCTCTTGGGAAACATCCTTGACCCAAGGGATGGAGGGCCAAGTTAAAGGGACATTGGGCTGGACGAAAATGAATTTGTCACTCCACTTAGGAAGATTGGAAGGAATGTCATTGATAAAGTGAGCGCACATGCGGCTTTTGAGATAAAGGACTCGACCTTGTTTGGAAGGGGCGTAGCAGTAGTGAAAGAAGGCTAGGTCGAATCTACCTAAGCAGACGTGAAAAAGGATGATGAAGGTGGTCATGAAGCGAATGGCGTTAGGGGGGAGTTTGTAACACCCCGCTCATCAGAGTAAATTTTTCGCAACTTATTTCGAAACATACTTATAACTTTTTCGAAATATTCTTAACTCGAAATGCTACTAAAACTTAACTTCTTTGAAAATCTGTTTTCTTAAACTCGATAAAAAAGATTTAACATTTTGAACAAGTGTGAAACTAAACTCATTTATAATAATAAACATAAACTTTACTTAATTATCAAACTTCAAATCACACAAGTTCAAATTTAATATACATAGCGGAAGTCTTTAAGCGTGGCATTTACAAACCGATGCCTTATTGAATTTCACAATCAAACTTTAATAAACTCACAACTGAATGCACAACTGAAAGCACAACCGACACCACAACAGCTTGACTCACACCCTCGGCCCGACCCTGTTACCTGAAAATGATAATAGTGGGACGTGAGTACTAATCAATTGTCCTCCGTAAAAACTCATACTAAAGTAAACATTAATAATAATATCAATATCATGATCATAGGTATATATAAGCTTCTCCCGAACCTTGGTCCGGTAACTTTAACTGAACTTTGCAACTACCATACTGCCGGTTCTCACGTGATCACATATTGGGGGCTGCCTCCCCAAAACCCAGTCTGGACTGGGCGAGTCTTTAACTTACTTAGGATGGCTCATTAAGGCTACTGCGCCTCCACCCCAAGCATAACTTTAACTCATATACATACCTTTGAACATGATCTAGCTATTATACTCAATGTACTACCCAGTT
>CACSLK010000539.1:10044-21343 GCA_902706635.1 Striga hermonthica
TCCCAACCCTCCTTGCGAGCTGGTCGAAGTCGAGCAATTGTTTTAACAGTTTCATAGCTGTTGAACAAGTTTTTCGAGTCATCCTCTCCCAACCCTTCTTGCGAGCTGGTCGAAGTCGAGCAACTGTTTTAACATCTTCGTGGCTGTTGAATTAAGTTTTCCGAGTCGTCTTCTTCCAACCCTCCTTGCGAGCTGATCGAAGTCGAGCAATTGTTTTAACAGCTTCATAGCTGTTGAACAAGTTTTTTGAGTCGTCCTCTCCCAACCCTTCTTGCGAGCTGGTCGAAGTCGAGCAACTATTTTAACAGTTTCATGGCTGTTGAACTAAGTCTTTCGAGTCATCTTTTTCCAACCCTCCTTGCGAGCTGGTCGAAGTCGAGCAATTGTTTTAACAGCTTCATAGCTGTTGAACTAAGTTTTTCGAGTCGTCCTCTCCAAACCCTTCTGGTCGAAGTCGAACAACTGTTTTAACAGCTTCATGGCTGTTGAACTAAGTTTTTCGAGTCGTCTTCTCCCAACCCTTCTTGCGAGCTGGTCGAAGTCGAGCAATTATTTTAACAGCTTCATAGTGTTGAACAAGTTTTTCGAGTCGTCCTCTCCCAACCCTTCTTGCGAGTTGGTCGAAGGCGAGCAACTGTTTTAACAGCTTCATGGCTGTTGAACTAAGTTTTTCGAGTCGTCTACTTCTAACCCTCCTTGCGAGCTGGTCGAAGTCGAGCAATTGTTTTAACAGCTTCATAGTTGTTGAACTAAGTTTTTCGAGTCATCCTCTCCAACCCTTCTTGTGAGCTGGTCAAAGTTGAGCAACTGTTTTAACAGCTCCATGGCTGTTGAACTAAGTTTTTCGAGTCATCTTCTCCCAACCCTTCTTGCGAGCTAGTCGAATTCGATCAATTGTTTTAACAGCTTCATAGCTGTTGAACTAAGTTTTTCGAGTCGTCTTCTCCCAACCCTTCTTGCGAGCTGGTCGAAGTCGAGCAACTGTTTTAACAGCTTCATGGCTGTTAAACTAAGCTTTTCGAGTCGTCCTCTCCCAACCCTTGTTGTGAGCTGGTCGAAGTCGACTCAAACGACCTCGTAGTCAAGCCCATTCGAGATTCCGCTTGAGATTTACAACTTCGTAGTTGTATTAATCGACTTTGTGGTTGGTAGAGCTAGCCGCCTATATAGCCGTTTTAAAAAATTCGATTTATTTCGGTAATCATAAAGAGATCAATGCTTAAGAGTAAAGAAAAGCTTGATTGTTGTGTCTTCTCGACTTGGGCTACGTGATTCGCCTTGGCCTTTATCATATCTCATTACATGAGTCGAATATTTTTCTACTCATGATTATCTTTTTGGTATAAGTTTTATGCTCTGACATTCTTTTTTGAATTTAAATTTCAAAAACTCAAAATGACGCGCGTCAGCTCAATCACCGACTCTTCGTATTCTGCGCTTCATCATGATCGTTGGTTTCCTTGTTGATCTAACAGCCAACATCCATCCTCCCCATATATAAATATGCTTCAGATTCTCCTTTAAACTTTCCAATCCTCAATTTTTCTCTGTAACTCTGCCAATCCTCATTTCGGTTATACAGTAATTCCAGCGTTCGAATCAACTCATCAAGCCAATATGAGTAACATGGGTAAGTGTTTATTGATTTATTCCCAGTTTCTATCAATTTGTTTTCTTGCGATTTTTTCTGGGTTTCTGAAGTTTGAAGTTCTTGTGCTTTGTTCATTCTTCACCAACAACTATTCCTTCTCTTTTTCTTGTTGAATCTTCTTATACGCATGTCTTGCTTTGATTTGTTGTTTTTGCTAGTCGTCGATTTTTAGTGCACGGTAATTCTTCGACTTCTTATTATGTCGATTATTGTCGACTCACTTGCCTCCCCTTTCTTTTCTGTCCTTGAGTCAACTCATATCGACTTGTTGATATGCCTTCGTTGGGTCATAACGTATTGCTTCTTCCTTCACTTTTATCCTTTGTTGGTTTCTGCGACGACTTTACTTTGTTTGGTCTTATTTCGTGGTGACTAATCTCGACCTCGTTTCTTTTTCGTCTAGCTTCCCATTCCGAATCTTTTCCTGATACACTCGACGAACTGATTGATAGGGGCCTCGAATCATCAGACTCGGTCGAATTGGTTGGCTATAGGATAACTAATATGTCTCATTATTCCTCTTCTGCCCAAGCTCCTGATCCCGAAGTCGACTGGGCTGAATATGATCAACCACTGCTAGACGGTGGCTTGGTGAACATCATGAGTCCTCCTCGAGGGGATTCTCCTCAACTCGATATTTTTCCTCAAGGTATTCCTATTAGGTTATTAGATATTCCTGTATATAGAACAAGTTATGTATCTGTACCTATAATTGCTCCCCTCGACTCTCAAAATTTTGTATCCATAGCTTGTCCCCTGGCTAAGCTGGCCGTTCTGAATCCTTTTTTTTATGCCTCTGTAGCTCAGATCGAGGGCTTTAGAATGTTTATTGGGCTTCCCTCTGATCGGGAGTTGGTCGCTCCAGGTCCTGACAACGACTTTTCTCTCCCTCTTCAGGGTTGTCATACTTTTTTCATCGACCAATTTGTCTTTGGTCTTCGTTTCCCGATTCAAGACGAGCTTTTGGAGATCAGCAACCTGTATAATATTCCAATAAATCAATTTTCTCCAAACGCTCGTTCCATCATGATAGCTTTTATAGTCGTTTCTCGTGTAGTTCTTCATTTTTTTCTCGGTCGGGTTTTTCCACTATTGCTATAGTTATCGACTCCAAAAAGGCGCTCATTGTTTGGCTCGTCGCTCCAGTGTCACCTTTCTTGACGGCCTTTCTTCCAATATCACATAGTGGAAGTCGAAGTTCGTCTTTATTCGTCCTCCCGCCGGTGTGTATCCCTATGTCAATAATTGGATAACCACGAAGGTGAAGCAAAATAAACGACCTCGATCCGAAAACTTCGAAAAGCTCTTAGAGGAGCTTAATAAGCACACTTATAGTGCTCGTCGTATAATAAGAGATCGTGAATTGGTCAATCACGCTCGAATTGTCACTTACGACGATCTTTCTTGACTCGGTGATCCTCGTAAGTTGTTCAACATTTCTTATAATGTTGAGTTTTGATCACATGCTTTATTCTTTCAACTATGTTGTTTGATTATTTGTTTCGTTTCAGTCAAGGCACTCAAGCGCTTTGAGGTGAAGAAGAAGCAGTAGATCGGGCAGTTGGCTGCTGGGTATGCTCCTCCCCCGCCTGGCGGATCCGGATTGAAGTCAACCGCCTCGACTGCTGCAAAAAGGTCTAGGGACGACAACCCTAGTGCGTCAAAACAACATAAGTCCTCGGGCCCCAGTACCCGCAAGAGGCCCCAAGACGACCGGACTCTTACCCTGCTTCCCGACGACCTTAAACGTCGTAAGGTCGATAAAGGCAAGGAGAAGGTGGTAGAGCGGAACACTCCTCCTCCCATCACCGTCAAAGATGTGACGGTAAAGATGCCATCTCGGCTCTAGAACCATCCCGAGTCGTACCATGTGGCTAAGTATCTCAACTCGGTCATCCCTGAAGCTGACAAGGCTCGCGTGAGGGGAATCTTTATGAACGCTCCAACTATGCCACTCAGTTGTTGTCTCGGGTATATTTTTTTTTTATTTTTCTAACAACCCTATGTCGTATACCCTGGTTTATTTCTCATTTATCCTCGATGTTTTCTTACAGTTTTTGGTTGCGGCGCTCCCTTGTTTCGAGGAGTGCAGCAAGGCTCCTGCCGCTTCCACCAAATCCTTAGAGGACAAGTGCGCAACGCAGCTCAAGGAGATTAAGGAGTTGAAGGAGGACCTAGAAGCCTCCAAGGCTCTCGTCGACAAGCTGAGGGCCGACAAGGCAGTGGCTCAGCATGCCAAAGAAAAGCTCAAGGTTGACCTTGAGAAGCTGGGGAGGAGGTTGTATCCGAGAGGATATCGGCACGGTGCAGACCGGAAGTCATTCCTGAAGTCTGTTGTGGGCTCCGCCTTCATCGAGACTTATAGTAAAGAAGTCGTCAAGGCTTTTTTAACTCGCCCGAGTTTCTTGACAGGCTTTGCCCCACCGCCGTCCAATATTTTGACCATACCTTCTATGCATGGGAGGCGGTGGTGGGGGGGTCTGAGTTTGCCGGAAAACTCGACCGCGAGGCGATGGGGGTGGAGCTCCCCGATCCTGACGGCTATGAAGGTGACACATCCCTCCCGGATGACTATCCATGGTGGTCGGGACTCAAGGCTTGGGCTATTCGTAAGGCTGACCTGGGTTCGTAACTCGAGGCCCTCCCACCCCCTTGGCTGGTTCGATTGAACTAGTTCAGCCGGGTGGGGCTAATCACGAAGGAGAAGTCCGGGAGGGAGACGTCGAACCCCAAGGCACGGAGCCGCTTGTCGACGACCGCACTGCGGGAGGTGCCGATGGTGAAAAAACTGCGACCGTAGTCGATGGCGGCGCAGACGATGCAGAGAAGTCGGATGCTGAATCTTAAATGTGTTTCTTTGGGCTGCGCCCATTTACCTTTTGAAGACTTCTGTTTGTTGTTTTCTCTTTTTTTGTTTATCGTTCTCGACCTATTTTCATATTGTAAAGGCCGAGACGATTCTGCTTGTAATGAACTTTATGAATATGATCTTTTGCTTTCGTTTCTTATTCGACGTACTTTTGTCATTTTTCTTTGTTCTCGAATTTCTTTAGATGTTTTTGACGATTGAGGTTGACCTTCTCTGTTCTCCAGGTCCTACTTAAGAGTGTAATTTTGTAGTTGTTTTAAATTGACTTAGTCGTAGGGTTCGTGGCCTTGTCGAGATTTCATTCGAGTTACAACTTCATAGTTGTTTAAATGTACTATGTAGTCGTAGGCTTCGTAGCCCTGTCGAGATTCCACTCGAGTTACAACTTCGTAGTTGTTTAAATCGACTTCTTAGTCGTAGGCTTCGTAGCCCTGTCGAGATTCCACTCGAGTTACAACTTCGTAGTTGTTTAAATCAACTTCGTAGTCGTAGGCTTCGTAGCCTTGTTCGAGATTCCACTCGAAAATACAACTTTGTAGTTGCTTTATCGACTTCGTAGTCGTAGGCTTCGTTGCCTTGTTCGAGATTCCACTCGAAAATACAACTTCGTAGTTGCTTTGTCGACTTCGTAGTCGCAGGCTTCGTAGCCTTGTTCTATATTCCACTCGAGAATACAACTTCATAATCTTCAAAGTTAATCAGCTTCGTAGCCATTTTGAAAAATTCAATCTGACAAGTAATCATAATAAGATCGATATGGATATGTAAAAGACACAATTGAAGCATAAACTTGAAATTTATTGCATTACTGAATGTGATTCGAACATTTTTCAGTACAAAAAATTTCAAGACATTGCCTTAAGCATAAAAGCGTTTTAGATGGATCACGTGCCAAGATCGAGGCAGCTGTCGACCCTCCCTATCCTCGAGCTCGTATGCGTCCCTTTCAAGCACCTTTGTAATGGTGTAGGGTCCTTCCCAATTAGCCTCGAGATTTCCAACATGTTTTAGGGCATCTGCTTGCTTAAGGACGAGATCTCCAACCTGAAGCCTTCTGGTTCAGACTTTCTTGTCGAAGGCGGCATGCATTTTCGGTTTGTAGTCCACCAATCGCACCCAGGCTTCTTCTCACCCATCTTCGATTAGCTCAAGGGCTTATTTAATCATTTCCTCATTTTTCTTTTCTTCGTAGAATGTCGACCTGTGAGAGTTCAAGTCGGCTTCGATAGGCAATATTGCATCCATCCCATAGACCATATGAAATGGGGATTGACCCGTCGAGCTCCTTGGAGTCGTCCTGTAAGCCCACAAGACTGTTGTCAATTCGTCAACCCAGGCGCCCGACGCTTTCTCCAATATCTTCTTCAACCCTTGGAGGATGGTTCGATTAGTTACTTCGACTTGCCCGTTCGCTTGGGGATGTGCGACTGAGGCAAAATCGCTACTTAATCCCCATGTCGAGGCACCACGTTTGGATTCGCTTCCCTAGGAATTGTGTTCCGTTGTCTGATATCAGTACTTTCGGGATTCCAAATCGACAGCATATGTTATTTAACAGGAATTGTATCATTTTTTCTTCGGTGATCTTTGCCAAGGGTTCTGCCTCGACCCACTTACTGAAGTAGTCGACCGCAACTACAAGGAATTTCCTTTGCCCCGTTCCCATTGGCAATGAACCTACTAAGTCGATTCCCCATTGAGCAAAGGGGATCGGGCAGTTGATCGTCGTCATGGTTCCAGCCGGGATATGAGGAATTGAGCCATGGCGCTGGCATCTCTCGGATCCTCGCACTAACTGCTCGGCCATCTTCCTAATTGTTGGCCAATAATATCCAGATCGCAAAGCTTTTCCGGCTAGGGCTCGAGATCCTGCATGTGCTCCGCAGCACCCTTCGTGAATTTTTTTCGGACGTAACTTCTTTCGTCCTCCGAGACACATCGCAGGTGAGGCCCGACCATCGACCTCTTAGACAAAATCCCCTCGACTTCGAAGTATTTGCTCAGATATCGAGCAGTTCCTTGCAACTCATGTTTATCGCCGTCAGGTACTTAACCTTGCAATATCTCGCGAATTGATTTTCTCCAATCGTCTTTCGCATCAATCTCCATTGTTTCGCCCAAAACGCTTCCTTCTAAATGCATAGTTGTAATGTGATTTCCCATCTTTCCTTCATTTGAACTTGCGATTCTTGCGAGCCAATCGGCTTGCTTGTTTTCGTCTCGCGGGACTTGCGATTCTTGCGATTCTTCCTTCATTTGAAGTTGTAACACCCCACTTTGATTTTAAAAAAATTCCGAACTTTCCAAAATCAGTAAATAATTTTTCGAACTCGTTTTCGAAAACATGGGCGTTATTCACACATTTAACATCAACCAAGTCATATCTGGTTGTTCACATGGTTTTCATTAACCCTTAAAACATCAATTTCACATGATTATTAGCTAAACATTATAGCTTGCATAATCGAACACATGATATTCAAGACATGATTCCAATACGAATATCCAAACTAAACATTGGTCCAATAATCCAAAATAAGTTTTGAAAATGGTTCAACACGTCTCGAGGACCACTCATTATTCATAACGGAAGCATAATCATAAAGCATAAATCAAATACCGACCCACTCGTCTTTCGCCGTCATCTGGCACCTGCTTAACCTGCATCCGTGAAGAGCAGGTGAGAGTGAGCACAAAATGAACGTAGTGCTCACTACTATGCACCTAAATAACAACATGTCAAGATGGTAGGGTCGCAGCATGAATATAAAATAATCACATCATGTCTCATCTACTATCAAAATCACAACAAACCACATTACTCCTGTGCACATCTATCGCTAGCCGCAGAACGAGGATTCATTACCCGAAGGCGGGAGTACGTGCCACGCTACGGACACGGCCTTCTATATGGGCTTACGTACCTCGCAAGGGCACGGCCATATCAGGACTTAAAGAGACTTGCCTCACAAGGGCAACCGTATTACATCGACGAGGACAACCGTACCGACGACCATAACAGCTCACGTCGATAGGCTACATATTTCATGTTCATGCATCGATCATACCCACAAATATAAACACACATCATTCATGGCATAGACAATTTAGATAAGACCCACCTGGTAATTTCGGTAGAATGTCACACAAAAGCAAGTAAATATGTCGAGGGCTCGACTCCTCAAACACCTGCAATTTAAGCGAGATAATAATCGATAATCTATCTCACTAGTCGAATTTAACATAAAACCCACACTTAATCAAAATTAAGGCTTAAGGGTTTTAATCGGATTTATCGTAGACTTGGAACTCTCTCATTTTTTAAAAACAAGACTCGGGAACCAAAATTAGAGTCTCGGAACTTAAAATAATTTTTCCCAAATTTTTCTAAATTTTAAAATAATTTTTGGAAATAAGTTCAGGTCGAAAAATAGGTTTCCAGGACACAAAACGAAGTCAAATTTGGCAACTACACACTAATTGCCGCGGATTTGGGCCTGAGGTGCGCGGTCATTGGGCCCAAAGGGGGCTGGCCCAACACCCATAAGGGCTGAAGGCACTCGGGCCTCCACTGGGCCGGGACGTGGGCTCGCGGGCCTCCTGTGGTGACACAAGGAAGGGCCGCGCGCGGGCCTAATGCGGGCTAAGAAGCCCGCTCGCCTGGGGCTCCTACTTAATAAAAAAAAAAAATATTCTGCAGGGACTGGGGTTCGAACACGCGACTTCGTACACGGAAGAGTGGGCAGACAACCACTGCACCCCAACAACTAATCGGTATATTAAGGAAAACAAAATATACTAAGCTGAAGCTAGCAAACTGAACAGAAAACAGAAACTCAGAAAACAAAATCGAACAGAGCAGCAAGCTACGACAACATCTATAATTTCTGGGCAATCTGAGATCGAGGAAGAGTCTAGATTTACGAGAATAACAAGTTTTCAGAGTTCAAAAATAAATTTTGCAATCGGGTTTGCTCAGAAAACGAAAACGACCAAAAATAACACCAAATGAACGACGGGGCTCGAACGACCCGTACAATCTAATGATGGCTCCAAATGACAAGACGAGACTCCGAACTTAAATGATTTTATCACAACAATCTAACGATATTCATGTTTATGAAATCGAGAGTTCCAACCATTTCTGAACATCCACGAATAATCAACAAACAAAAACGAACTAAACAAAAATCCGATTTCAAATCAACTTTTGATAGATCGAACACAACATATATATATAACACGCGATATATGAAAACGACCATAATAACGAGAGGATTCGAATAATTTACCCGACTTCGGGAAACTACGAGTTATCGGACGGGAAATAGGCCCGACAGCGGGTCAGACAAACGGACAACACTTGAAGCTCGAAGCCTTCGAACGTGGGGACTGAAACCCGATGAACTGCTCGTGAACTGGACTGCTGCAGGGTCGACGATGGCGGAGCTGCTCGGATAACGACAGGAGATGGACCGTCTTGCCTCAAATAATGGCAGATGGCGGACGGGCTTCGCGGTTGCAGAAACCGGACTACGGCTCACGGTGGCTATGGTCTCTCGGGGCGGACGAAGGTGGCAAGCTCACAGCTTACAGGTGACGTGGCAGTTGGAATGAAACACCGGAAACAATGGTGGTCGTCGGATTATGCAGGCTTGCGATTTTTTTTTTTAAATAAAAAAACGATGAGCAGGCTGAGAGAACGGGAAAAAGGATGAACTAATTTGAATGATGCTGAGAGTAAACGATCCTCTGCCGAGATATAAGAATGATCGGGGTTATCGAACGTGCGAGGAAATCTTGCGAGGAAATCGCAACTGGTGAGAGACTCTTTCAACCTCACGTGCGGGAACCGGAAAAGGCTAAGCTATGCTTAATTGGGCCTTGGAATGTATGATTATTGGGCTAAAAAGGTACAAAACATTGGTCCAACAATATTAAATACAAAGGGCCAACTATATGGAGCCCCATTGGGTCGAATTCTCCAACGGCTCGACTTACGAATATTCGGGCTCGGTTCGATTGAACTGTTTGATAAAAAATTAACGGAAATACGCACAATAATATTAATAATAATAATAATAGGTATTTAAAACAATTAGACATTTAATAATAATAATAATAATAATAATAATAATAATAATAATAATAATAATAATAATAATAATAATAATAATAACCCGACACTTGGGCAGTTATCATTAGAGCATCATTATGTGGCCTTTCGACTTCGCCTATATCCGCTGGCCCAAAATTCATCATCGGACTGTTCTCATCGACTTGCTGCACCTCGGCTTTTCCGTGACGCCCTCGAGCATACGCCTTTCTGGCTCGATTTGAATCTCCGTTAGTCGGTCCTCCAATATCATATGAATCACCCCTCTCTTCTTGGGAAGCTCCTCCTTCTCGGGTGTTCTCGCCCTCTTGCGAGGGCTCCTACTTCTTTCCTTTCGTCGACTGGTCCTTTCTCTATCCTTGTAAATAAACTCCTTCAGATGGCCTGCCTTGATTAGCCTTTTAATCTCGTCCTTGAGGTGCCTGCAATCGTCAGTGTTGTGCCCATAGTCTTTGTGAAATCGACAATACAAATTGCTTTTGGGCCTTGTCGGCCCATCCTTTCTCGTCCGAGGCCATCTGACGACATTGTCGCGGATCTCTTTCTCCATTACTTCCAATATCCTCGCTTGCGGAGCCGACAAGGGGGTGTATTGAGTCGGCCTCCACCCTCTCGACCGCCCCTCCCTTTCTGCTCTCGGAGATCCTTTCTTTCTACCGCCGAACTTGGCTTCTTATCTTTCTTCTCGTCTCGGGGTTCGATTTTCGCCTTTTCCGCTTGTAAAAAATCGGCTTCCGCTTCCTCGACATTCATATATTTGGCGCACCTTCCCAAGACCTCATCAAATGACCTCCCAGGTCGCTTTGCCAAGGAGTTTCTGCACAACCCTGGGAGCAATCCTCTAGTGAGTCCTCCTGACTTGATCTCCTCGGTGGCTAAAGGTACGTCGACACACGCCCGCGTGTACCTCGCCACATAATCTCGCAATGATTCTCCCTCTTTCTGTTGCATGCCTATCAAAGTAAGGTAAGATTTTTCTTGAGCTTTCACACTTGCAAATTGGTTCAGAAAACTTGAGCTAAACCCGTCGAAGTCCCTGACGGCTCCCGTGGGCAGTTGATGGAACCAATCTTTTGCGGGTCCCCGTAGAGTCATTAAGAACGCTCGACAATGAACAGGGTCATTGTAACGACGCAACACTGCCATGTTCTCAAAACTCCTCAGATGTCGAGAGGGATCAGTCGACCCATCGTACCAAATGTTGAGCTCTCTAAACCCCTGGGGTAAGTCGGCATCTAGAATGTGTTGCGGGAAGGGGTGTCCTCTCGATCCCCCTGTCTTTTTTCCCTCGACTCGAGCTTGTAAATCGCGTACTTGAGCCATCAATTGCTCTAGAGTGTCGTTTCTAGCTTGTGGGTTGATGGTTCTAACAGAGGATTCTTCCTCGTCCACCCTTCTGGTCTGTCTTTCCTGGATTGTGCTTGTTGTTCCCGCTCGAGGGGCGGGTGCTCGATCCGAGGTTGCTCGACCCTGGGCTGCTCGACCTTGGGTTGCTCGACCCTGGGTTGCTCGACCCTGGGTTGTTCAACTTGATTTTGCTTGAGTTGGGCCGCCACTGCCTCGGCAATCATTTTTTGCATCTCGCCTCTCGTCATGGTCAGTGTCTGCTCCTCGACTTGGGGTGGTGGCCTCGCTCCTTGCTCAAAACGGCCCAGGCTGCCTT
>CACSLK010000539.1:36666-53315 GCA_902706635.1 Striga hermonthica
TCTTAAAAATCAAAGTGGGGTGTTACACCGACCACCACTTGCTTTCCTCCGCCGTGCCCGCACCTTCTTAACCTGCATCCGTGAAGAGCAGGTGGGGGTGAGAACATATGGAATCCGTGGTGCTCGCCAGTATGCACGTAAATAACAACATAATGTAACAAGGGTATGGTCGCTGCATGAACATAAACCAATAAACATGTCACATCTCCGATCACAACACAACAATTTACCTTACTTATGTGGACACATCTCATTAGACTACTGTTGGTCTATTCGAGGGCACGCCATGTGACTTAGCTCGTCAACCAGAAAATTGGAGTACATGTCGAAAGCACGCCATGTAACTTAGTTCTACACGTATATCGAAGGAACGCCATGTGACTTAGTCCAATATGTCCCACTCAGGACTTAGGGAGGTTGCCTCGCAAGGCACTGTATTACATCGACGGGGACAACCGTACCGACGGACGTAACAGCTCACATCGATAGGCTACATAGTTCACATGCATACATTGACCATACCAATTTCAACAAAAACATAAATAAATTACGGAATAGCAATTTTAGAATAACAAATCCACCTGGTTACCGAAGTGGTAGATAAAGCACATAAATTTTGATAGGAAGGCGAGCTCGACTCGTCAAACACCTACATTAATATAGAGGGTTCTATCAATATTTATCTGACACTTGGATTACAAAGCTTAGGGCATCTAAGGCTCATACCATCAGCACTTAGTTCAACTTATTTTATACAAGTCATATAAGCATGCATTTAAAGAGTAAACACTATTTTCGAACATTCAACATGAGTTTTCAAAACTTACCCGAGCAGCGTTTTTGAAATCAACATAACTATCAGCATATATTTTATATGAAGATGATTCAAGTTACATTTGAACCTTAAGACATGCCTCTACAATTCTTATGAAGACACTAAAAACAAATAAGGTCAATTATCAGGAGATAATTTAACAAACATTCATAACAGTGAATCAGTCAAAATTTGAGAACACGCAACTGACCGAACTTCAGAAATTGGTAGATAACTAGATCTACATATATGCTTTTAATGAGATTCAAAAGCCACATATCCATTTAACATGTTGTTATTTCTTTACACATATAACCTCACGAATAATAACACATATTTAACACATTAACATAAAGGGTTTATGAGCCTCGGAGTACCGTTCTCGAGAAAACACTCGAGAAGAGTCAAGAGACGGCTAGAACGGGTCTGACAGTGCTCGTGCGAGTGCTCAGCTATGTTTCTTGACTCGCTGCGGTGGCTCACGGTGGCACCTAACGTTGATTGCCGGCTTCGGGGTTGGTATCGGTCTGATCGGATGCACAACTAGGGTTAGTTGTGAGCTCGAAGGGCTGCTGCTCGCAGGTTCTTATGGTCGAAAAAATTGACCAATGGGCTGCTCGAATGGGGATGCTGCGGGTATGTGAACGGGTTGGGATTCTCGCCTCTCGGCTCGCCGCTTCACGCGAAGGGTACTGCTGCCGATTGAAAAAAAAAACGTTTGGCCCTCCTCGTCGATCCACGAACCAGTATTGCTCGCCGGTGGTGAAGAACCGAACCTGCTGCAAGCATCCTCTCTTTATCCGCTGGTCGCGGGGGTCATTCTTGGCCGCGCACGGTGGTGGTGGCTCGCCGGAGGTGGAAACTTAAGAGGTAATGGCGATGATGATGATGATGATGATGATGATGCGCGATGTTGACCTGATTTTTTTAAAGGGCTGCTCTCCTCTTATTCTGTACGAGCGAGAGAGAGAGAGAGAGAGAGAGAGAGAGAGAGAGAGAGAGAGAGAGAGAGAGAGAGAGAGAGAGATGGCGATGGTGGCTTACGAGTTTGAATTGATTCTTCTCTTTTTCGTTCACGATCGTTAGAGATTGGGAGAGAGATGGGAAAGGCTATGACTGCGCGTTCAATATACGAGAAGTGAAGGAGAGATTTTATATATACAACTAGGTTTTAAGATTTCAACTTGCCAAACAAGTTAGGTAACCCACAAGAGAGAGGGAAACGAACCAGGTAGTCTAATAGCACGGGTGCGGGTCCAGTTATGGGGCGCGCGGGGTCTCACCTCGATTTGCCAACTTAACGAATATTCGAGGCTCGGTTTAACACAACGATAATTAAAATAAAATCGAAAAATATATATGTATATATGCACACAATATTTAATTATAGTAATAAGCTATTAAAACCAATTAGGCATTCTTGCAATTAATATATATTAGAAAAATGAATATCAAGAATAATAATAATAACAATAACTAATATTCAAAAATCAATAATTAAAAGGAGCACTACAGTCTATCCTCCTTAAAAGATTTCCGTCCTCGGAAATACGAAAGAACATACATCTAAAGGAAAACAACATACTCGAACGGGAATTGCCAATCATAAGATCCGGTATCCCCTCCGAAACTAGACCCCACTCGCATGAGTCTTATTGCCCTAAACTCAGAATGGCATACACCCACATACAAAACCCAATCTGACCCGGCCTATGCTCATATGTTCACCTTTTTGCATGGGAGGGTGATCAATCATGTCCGAGTTCAGACGCACATCCTCTTGCAAAGGACCCAGTCCGGCTTGGCCTATACCCACGAGTATCAATAATTTGCTTCGTACCCTACAACACTCCAGACTCTCAACAAGTCGTTCGGTGTATTGCTAGCGTACTCCGACTGCCTCACCATCAAGGTGGACATGTGGCGCCAAGCTTCAGTCTCGTGTCCGAGTCACACTGATAACTTGCTCATGATTTCGTCACGGTCCGCGCGTCTCCATTAGAGACTTCGACACGGTATCACATATAGATAGCACAACCCCAAATATGCTCATACTCTTAAGATATCGACTCCACGAGTTGAACATAGCCCTTATGTACAACATAAGGCTCCGTCCAATAGTAGCACGAACTTCCCAATTTGCCGACTCGAGAAACTCTCGAGTTAGGCAAAAGAACTCTTCGATTAAGCCCTTTAATCAGAAAATTATCGATTAAGGATTTATACACATTTTATTGGAACTTGGAGCTCTCGGTTCAAGGTTCGAATGAAAAGGGTTCAAAAGCTAAAACAAAATTCCAGCATAGAACGAATTCAACAGTTCAGGAAGTACATCGATGGTTCGGGGCTAGTGTACTGTCACTCAGAAGGCGGCACGCTCGCTGGTGCTGCATAAGCGGGCGCTGGGATGCGTGCGTACACACCTACTCGTAGACAAGCTGCAAGGTCGAGGTTTGGCCGCATACGCTGGCACGGGGAGTTCGTGCGTTCGTTGATGGCGGCTACAACTCTCGTGCGAGTCAACAGTTTAGGTTGGCCTCGCGTCTCTCAGCACGTGCGCGCGTGCTCAACCACCACTTCGTATGGCTACACCCAGTCAGAGTCAGCTTTTTGTCCAAGGTTCCACAAGGAATTTAAAATCCAAGACAATCCAAAAAGGAATTGGTTTACCAAATTTTGAAAAATTTGGGTTCAACAAAACAATATATATTTCAGGCATTCCACAATTTTCAAAAGTTCAAGGGTTTCAGAAATAGCAAGGTGGAAGTCCGAGTTCCAAGTCCACTTCCTTTCCAAACGACACATTCTAATATGCAAAGAGATCAACGATTGAGATAGACGAGAATTCACAAAGAAATTCTAATACGGTTATTCAGTCAGGAATAATCACAAATCAGCGGCTCATGCCGCGAGATACAATAACTAGCTCAACTCGACTCTTCCGACTAACTGCATCGGTCGTCACGTCAGATCTCCCAAAACTCCAAAAGAAGTAAAAGAACGAGAGTTTCTACGATGGACAAAATTTCAAAACAAGGATGGTTCTGCACCTCACGATGTGCTTGCTCCGGACTCGACTATCCTTCTTAAAAGATTTCTGCATAATCTTTTAAGGTGGAAAGAAACACTCCTTGATATGCGTCAAATCACTCCATCTTCCTTATCGAACCGAATTGGGTTGGCTTCTGCCCCTATACATTCGTCTTGATGTCGAACGTGAATAATTATTGCCTTCCTCGAGGAAGTTAGCCTCGAGAGTGGCGACAGAAATCGTGCCCTCAAGTTTTCGTGATAACTTAGTGATGACATCGCGACGAAAATCATATACTTCGCAATGAAACAAAGTCAATACCCAACATGATAAATAAGAATCGGCAAACCTCAAGAGAAATAAAATTTACGGTTGGAAAGCTTGAAAAATTTTTGACACAGCGAAACCAAGGTAGGGGTTTGAACACGGCTATACCCCAAACAAAACGAAAAGAAGATCTAGGTCAATCGTAAACCTCCGATGTCTATTTCATTCCCATGGACTGCAACGTTACTCTCTCTCTTGAACTTTCCGCATCGAGTTAGATGTATCACGTAACAAACTTCACCTGATACAGGCCAACAGAAAATTAAAATTTCGACGCTTCATTGCATCGGAAATTCTACGCCAGGAAGGGGAAGATCAAGAGAATTTCCCAAAGTATGAAAATTGAATAACAAAAAGAAGCCTCAAGCATAATTCAACGTTGCTTGTCTTGCGAAAAGGGAATAATCAAAGGTTTGCAAAAGTCTACAAGAAGACAATAATTTAAGAAAGAAAACAAGACTGTTTCGCCTCCACGAGTCCACGATTCACTGTCTCCATCATCGGTTCAAGTTGTTCTAGGTCCACGATGAATTCAAGAAAACAACCAACACATAGAAAGAGTATACAAACCAATATATACCCAACTAACCAACGGATTTTCAAATCCAACCAATGAAAAACGAACGAATTAAAATAGGGAAAGTTCGACCATTTTATCGAAATTCTCAACCAATAACTTCTGAAGAAAGAACTTAACTCTATACCACTAGAGTTCCAGTTCATACGACTAAAGTTTGCGACTCCTCTAGACTTCAAGAATGTTAAAAATAAGAGGATAAATTCCTAAGCCCCGAGTTACATGTCATCGTTTCATATATCTCACATACGCAATTCAATATCACCTATAAAGTCATACCTGGGTTGACGCGGCACGACAGAAGCGAGTGGTCATAGTTACAACATAAAATCTGAAAATTTCACAAAGTTCACATAATTCACATTTATTTGTCTACAGAAAAGCAGACCAGCTTGTTATCATCCAACCTGACAAATCTTGATTGAAACTGAGCCGACGGTTTCCTTAGCAAATAAATGAGTAATAATGACCAGTTCTACCCAACTGATTCCATGTCGGTCCAAATCTGAACAACGTTTCACATCGGTTCCGGTCGACGTCAGCATATCGAAATCAACCTCAACCGAGGTCACCAGAATCGAGGCTGATAAGACACCTTCAATATACACCCGTATATCAAGACATTCAACATGATATCAGGTGGGGCCCGCTGACAATGCCGCCCACCAAAAAGTAGCTTTATGAAAAGGCATCGTGCAAATCCCAATAGTTGTACTCAAAAAGTTACTATAAATAGCTAATCCATATACTTGTACAGGGGAGAGGTCCTAAACATTTAATTAAAAACACGTAACAGCTCACTATAGCTTTTCACCTTGGTTCACCTCGGACCAGGGCCATCGACTTTGTTAGATTACGCAATCTTCTTTAAGTACCCACATAAATCGATCCAACATCAGTGTAAACCCGTTGTTTTAATCCACATAACAACAGATTGGCGCTAGAGGAAGGGCCTCATACGTGATTTGAGGTTACCTCCCGTCTTTTGGTGGAAGAGTCTGCTACCCTTCTCTGCTATCCTTGTAACAGAAGCGTATGATTTAGTATGTCAAATTCTGATCATCCTGATTACGTGTCCGTAAATGATCGTAGTCGTGGGAGAGCACCATCCGCCGAACAAACCGCGGCTGTTTCTGTCCCTGTGGACTGTACTGTCCTATTCCAAAATCCGGATTTTGCTCGCGGGTTAGCCACCTTGGTAATCCCTGTATTCTGGAGAATCAACGACGAGATGGTAGACAAGAAACCTCACATCCTACATTACAACCGCATAGTCGAGCCTCTCAACGACAACCAGAGCGGGAAACGCGTCAAAATGAGGCAATTAATGTCCCTCCTATCATACCTCAAGAACTGACCGCTGAAAGCCAATCCGGTCACCGTCGAAGGATGTCACCGACCAGAAAACCTTCAATACCCACACCCCCGGTGCACGTAGACTTGCGGCAGCAAATAGAAAGAAATTGGTCAGCTCGGAAAGATTCGACCGAGTTGGAAATTTTGCGTAGGAAAATTGCCGAACTGGAAAGTCGCCAAAAAACACAAGAAGATACACCACGTCGAGCATCCAGCTCGACGCAGGTCTATTTGGAAGCTGATTCACCGTTAGCTCCTGAACTCACCTCAGAACCTGTCCCCGGGAAGGTGAAAGTACCACCAAATCGGATTATACGATGGGACGTCGAACCCTGACGCCCTCCTTGGCCATTATACTTCATGGATGGATCTTCATGGCGCATCAGATGCACTTCAGTGCCGCATGTTTTCTCTCACACTGGGACCCCGAGCTCAAAAATGGTATCATTATTTACCTCTTCATTCAATATGGAAATGGCAACAGTTGAGGTCGACTTTCCGATCTCACTTTATAGGGGCCCAGGTTTGTCTGGTTCCGAAAGAATCTATTGTCAATATCACTCAAAAAGATGATGAGAGTGTTAAGGATTACATTGCCCGGTTTAATGATTGAGTCCAAAACATGGAACCTTGTCATCCGGAAACGTTGCTCGTTATGGCTATAGCCGGGCTAAAACCGAACTCAATATTTCGATGGACGTTGTGTCAAAATAAACCGCATACTTTCCAAGAATTATTAGCTCGGGCACAACAACATATCGTATCAGAAGAATCCATGTCGGTCCCTGACTTTAATTTTACCCCGAGTCCCCATAAATCTAGATCAAATGGAGAAGGTAAGAAGAACAACAAAACTCCCAGTGGGAAGCAAGCCAAAACCCAGTTTGGAGGCTTTCCGATAGGTGATGCTAATGATCCTGAAATTCGAGTCGCGAGAAGACAATATGCCAGTGATATGAAGTCAGGATATCAAACTGTGTATTCAGCTGGGGCCGCCACAATTTATGAAGAACTTAAAATGAAAGGTATTTTGCCTGAGCCCAAGCCCGTTCGAGTTCCAGAAGAGAAGCTAGACAAATCTCGGTATTGTGATTATCATAAATCACCAGGGCATAATACTGATGAATGCCTAAGTCTTTTGGCCGCCTTGTTGAGATTAATTTGTCATCCCCAGCTTCGAAGATTCTCAAAAAACCCCGACATCAAGAGAACAGGACTAGTACGTCCAGCAGAACCCATTGACGGTGATGAAGAAGATGAGCGAGGTGCTATGCCGAACATGATACGACAAGGAGAAAAAGAAATATTTATGTATACTTCGAACTTGCCTAAATCTGGTCTCGATAATGCACCTCGACAATGCAAATGATATCAGCCTCCATGTCCCCCTTGTACCTGTATTCATCGAGTAAATACTAATAGTACCCGAACCATTTATTCCGGACGCCAAATTAAAGCCCACGCTCGACAGGCCAATAATTCGAATAAACATGTTTTCACTACAGATTTACGAGATGTTATCAATGCACGGAGTTGTCCTATCACTTTCAGTACCGAGGATGCGAACCTGTTTGCACATCCTCATTCCGACGCGCTGGTCATCACTATCCCAATCTGTGGAATCCCAGTACACCGAGTTATGGTTGATACCGGTGCTTATTCAAGCATTTTGATGTTACGAACATTCGACAAATTGGGCCTAGATCCTGCAGACATAAAGCCTTGTAATGACGAGATTCAATGATTCAATGGGAGCATTTCTCGACCGATTTGAGAGATCACTTTGCCCATTCGATTTGGCATTCCAGGACAAGCTACTAAACATATCATGGAAACTTTCAAAGTCATGGATATCCGCAACGAATATAATGCCATCATCGGAAGAACATCTCTGTACAAGCTTCGAGCAGCAGTATCCATATTTCATTATGCTTTAAAATTCCCAACAACTTTTGGGGAAGGAACTCACTATGGTGATCAAAGAGAACTGCGAGATCTTGTGTTGATTACTCCTACCGGTGAAATTCAGTCCAGCCAGTCAACCAACAAGAAAGATCCCTTGACCTCGGCTAAACATACCGACGTGCCTCCAACCTCGGGATCTCTTGAAGAAACAAGTCAAAATGAAGACCGAGGAAGGAGACCGGGGAAAGAACAATTCCAGGAAAAAGATGAATTGGATCCTCGAACTCAGTTCAAAGAAAAAAGCCGAAGCGACCAAGCTGAACCTGGAGAAGAAATTGAACTCATTTATGTCAACGAACCTACATGCCAAAAACCACTCCGTATCGGACGTCACCTTCAAGAACCAGTTCGATCTGAACTTATTACATTCCTTAAAAGCAATCCTGATGTTTTTGCCTGGAAGCATGAAGATATGAAAGGAATTGACCCCAATGTCGCTTGTCATAAATTAAATCTTGATCGGACAATTAAACCTGTTGTCCAAAAACGAAGAAAATTGGGACCAGACCGTCAACAAGCCTTAGAGGAAGAAGTCAAGAAACTCATTGATAACAAGTTTATCAAGGAAGCCAAGTATCCGACATGGGTCTCTAACCCAGTCCTTGTCAAGAAAAGCAATGGTCTTTGGCGGTTATGCATTGACTTCTCCGACCTGAACAAAGCTTGTCCCAAGGACAGTTATCCACTTCCTCACATTGATTACATGGTTGATGCCACTTCGGGACATGAGTTGATGAGTTTTATGGATGCTTATTCAGGATATAATCAGATTCCCATGGATCCCGAGGACGCAGAACATACGTCTTTTTATTCTGCTCGAGGGTTATATTGTTACACCATGATGCCCTTTGGCCTGAAAAACGCAGGGGCCACTTACCAGCGACTTGTCAACAAAATGTTTGCGAATCTGATTGGTCACACTATGGAAGTTTATATTGACGATATGCTCGTCAAGTCGGTTAGCGCCATCGACCATGTCCAATACTTACGAAAAATGTTTGATATTCTTCGTGATTATTCGATGGTGTTGAATCCGAAGAAATGTACCTTTGGAGTAGGATCAGGAAAATTCCTGGGATACATGGTTAGTCAGCGAGGCATTGAAGCCAACCCTGCAAAGATTAAAGCCATTCAGGAGTTGACACCCCCGACATCGGTCAAAGGTGTACAAGCTCTAACTGGGCGACTTGCTGCTCTAAACCGGTTTGTATCTAAATCCACTGACCAATGTAAACCCTTTTTCGAGGCTATCAAGAAAGGCAAATGCTTCGAATGGACCGAAGACTGCCAAAAAGCTCTTGTCAGTATCAAAGAGGTACTTACTCATCCACCTACTTTGCAAAAACCACTTCCAGAGGAAATGTTATTTCTTTATTTGGGTGTTAGCACTTCATCAATCAGTGTTGTGCTTGTTCGAGAAGAAAGAACCTCACAATTTCCGGTATACTATGTCAGCAAAGCTCTACATGACGCCGAGCTGCGTTATCCTCCTCTGGAAAAACTTGCATTTGCTCTCATCGTTGCTACTCAGAAATTACGGCCATATTTTCAAGAGCATTCAATCACTGTTCGTACATCATACCCATTACGACAAATTTTACACCGACCCGATACTTCGGGACAAATGGTTAAGTGGGCCGTGGAACTCGGTCAATTTGACATACATTATCAACCAAGAACCGCTATCAAAGCGCAGGCTTTATCTGAATTTATTGCTGAATTTACCCCAACTGTCGAGGTTCAAAATGATGATCAACCATGGATCCTTTACATCGATGGTTCGTCTACAGCCAACCGAGTGGGCGGAGGAATCGTTTTAGCAGATCCTGAAAACAAATTGTTTTGCCACTCGGTCAAATTCCTTTTTTCGGCGACAAACAATGAAGCAGAATATGAAGCCTTGTTGTCTGGACTAAGCTTGGCTGAATCTATGAACGTCCGACATCTTAAGGTATTTTTCGATTCTCAACTGCTTGTCAACCAAATCAACAGAATATTTGAAGTTAAAGAACCTCGGTTGGTGCCTTATCTATCCCTTACCAAGAAGAAGCTATCGATGTTCTCTATCCAAGTTGAACACATCCCACGAACTCTCAATGTTCAAGCAGATGCTCTTTCATGATTAGCCTCCAGTGTCGGTATGGAAAGTGTGGAATATGTTCAAGTCGGACAACAAGAACAACCATCAACCCATATTCTGGAGATATTGGCGATCGAAGTGGCGACATTATCAAAATCTCCGACGTGGATGGACCTGATTATTGAATACCTGCAAACTGGGGCCCTGCCCTCAAATCTAAAAGAAGCTCGGACCCTCCGAATTCGAGCTGCTCGGTTCACCATAAAGAATGGAATACTGTACAAGAGAGGATACTCGGTTCCACTCTTAAAATGCATAGCTGAACCTGAATCCAAATATATTTTGGAAGAAATCCACGAGGGAATTTGTGGAACACACCCAGACGCCCAAGCTTTAGCCTATAAAATCCTACGACAAGGCTATTATTAGCCGACTCTGAAGTCGGATGCTGTAACCTGGGTAAGAAAATGTCCGAAGTGTCAAATCTTTACACCCAACGTCAATCGGTTTCCCGAGATGCTCAAGTCGGTTTACAGTCCTTGGCCTTTTGCTAAATGGGGGATCGATTTAATTGGACCATTACCAACCGGAAAAAGTGGAGTAAAATTTGCCATAGTTCCTGTTGATTACTTCACGAAATGGGCCGAAGCCGAACCATTGGCCACAATAACCGAGCAGAAGGTCATTGATTTCATATGGAAGTCATTAGTATGTCGGTTCAGGGTGCCAAATTTTATCATTACCGATAATGGCAGGCAGTTTGAAGGAAAAAGGACTTTTCGAAAATCGGAGACTCATCCTTATCCTTTTCTTTTTTCTGGCGACCAGAGTCATGTTTCTTCTTTGACTTTGGCCTCGTTTGGAAGATAGCGGATTGAGGATAAATTAGCGGATTGGACTTAATTGAGAGGTTTGACCCGTCAAATCCGCTATTGAGCTTGTTTGGTAAATAGCTTATTTGATAAGCTTTTTAGGCCCAAAACTCTAATTTAGAAAAAGCTCATTAGAGGAGCTTTTTGGGGATAGAGGATTCACAATCTACAATTTTAATTTAGAACTTTTTAATTTGTATTATTTATTTTACAATCTACATTGGTTTATGATGCTAACAAATAATAATATGTCATCTATATGATTAATTTATCTAGAAAAATGTAAAATTCATAACTTCTTGATCAATTGTTAGTAATTTTTTTTTAAAAAAAATAGATATTTATAAATTACCAACTAAAAAATATTAAACGTTTTAATATATTATTATTAAAAGAATACACCCTAAATAATATAATGTCTTTATTGGTAATTTGCAATGTCAAACAGCTATAAGCTTTCAGCTATTTACCAAACACTTATTTAAAGACCGCTAATGCAATCCGCTAGTCAAATCAACTAATATAATCCGCTATCCGATATCCGCTAATACAATCTGCTATCCGCTATCCGCTATCCGCTGATCGCCAAACAAGACCTTTCTCTCCTCAGTGCTGGGAGTTTCCTCAACATAAATCTTCTTCAACTTTCGTTTCTTCTTTCCCGGCTGAGAGATCTCCAGAGACTTCGGAGACGATTGTCTTTCCACAGCCACAACTTGAGTCGGCTCGGTCGGTGCTTGTACCAAAGTTAACTCAGTCAGATCTACATTTCTCTCCGGTTCAACTTGAATATCCATCTCCGTGTTCAAAGTCGGAATTATTTCCGAGTTCTCAACCTCCTTTGGAAGTTCCATATGTTGCAGATCAATGACCGGAGCCGCCCGAGTTTCAGCTTCAATGAGCTTCGGCGCGGCCGATTTTTGTCTCAAAGCCTTGACTAAATTCCTTCTCATCATACTCGTCAACCTCTGCGAGCGACTTTTACCAATCTTACTTCGGAGCTCTTTATTGGGAAACTTACGCCGGAACTCCTTCGCTGCTTCAACCGTCCTAAATCCCGAGAAACCGAGCAGAGGATAGTACATTAATACAAAAATAAAGTTATTGTCAGTTTCGAATCTAAGACATTAATTGAGACGGAGCTTTATTCAAAGAAGAAATATAAACCGGGCTTAAACGAAGTATCAGCTGCAACCAGAGATAATCCTGCCGACTCCAATCGCGATTCCAAAATCAAGCTTTTATAGCTTCTCAGGGGATCTTTGAGCTTAAACAACGTAGCCAATACACCACCGAATTCCGGGCTTAACTTCGGTTCTCTTGTCCACTTGGCTACAAACACAAAAATCCAACCTGTTAGTACACAAAACGCAAATAGCCAGAGAAACAAATATGAAAACCATCAAAGAAAACTTACAATATCCAGAAGAAATGTTCATCGGAATCATCATGCCGTCTATAGGAGTCTCCTCGGCAAAGTCCGCTGCCTGTCAGTCACCCCCTATCCATAACCATTCTTCTTGGAATCCGTGAAGAGTGTCTGGAACATCCTTTATCAAATCACCAATTTTAAAGCCAGTGCCCTCTTTCGCACCAGCAAAAAAGCAACATGATGGTCCAACAACTTTTCTATTCGAGCTTCTCTTTAAGGTGTAAATACTCTGTATATCTGCACAGGAAGGCAACCCATATCCCTTCTCGTGTGTTAACACCATCAATCCTATAATCTTTTTCCAACTATTAGGGGTAATTTGACAAAGAGCTAAACCCCAATCCCTCAATTAATCAGTAATGATATTCGGCGAAGGAAATCTCAAAACCGACCTCAGGGATTCAGCAAAAACTCCGACACAATCAGGGGGAGGGGAAGTAATTCTCTCACTAGGATACGGAGCAAATAATTTAACTGAGGGTGGAACTCGGATTTGTTCTCGCAACATAACTACATCGGCATCAGTCGGAATACTCGGTTTACCTTCATAATCTACTGTTACATCGGGCCACCTCCTTTCTGGTCGTCTCTAATGATTCTCCAATACCATAGCACTCGCCTCCACCAACTCATCCTTCTCGGTACTATTAGGTTTTACCTCGAAATGGACAACTTAACTCGGATCCCACTGATAGTATTCATAGGCCAACTCGACAAGCTCAGAGTCATGATACTTAGAAACCGATTCCAAAACCGTTCTGTCTGAAGAAGCCTCACTACCGATGTCTTTTGAAGCCATGGCTTAAATTCCGAAAACAAACAAAAATGAAAGACAAAATGCAGTAACCAAAAAATCGCAAATATGACTCACCCTTAAAGTCGAAAAGTTACAGCAGGGTTTGCGGGCCACGCGAGACAAAAAATGATTCTCAGACGATAACAACAGTTTGCAAAACTCAGGGTGTTATACGAATTTCAGCGATTGCAAAGGTAAAAATTCCATCAAGATACCAAAACACTTATTTATAGTTCGTGGATTTTGACCGTTACATCTCTTAATTGGGGGAGCGTGAAACCAACACGAGACGTTCCCCTAGACAACGCGACCCTTCATCTGTCAGAGCCTACGCCATACGTGTTGGTCTATGAAAACAACCGTTATTCGTCTTTACTCCAATGCGGCGCTTCATTATACGTCACATTAATTAATCTTACCATTACGCCACTTCAAGACTTTGCACCTATTGAAAGTATCAAACAAGATTGTATCAAAGTGTTCTCACTTCGGTCTGCATTACCAAAAATCGCCTTCCACTCTGGAATATCGACGAATATCAACATTGCTGCAGGATGACACGTCAGATTGGAGATTTTTCTTGTTTCATCATTATCATCGATTACAACTATGTGTAATCATTAATAATGGGGGCCTCTCTGTTATCATCCGACCTGACAAATCTTGATTGAAACTGAGCCAACGATTTCCTTAGCAAATAAATGAGTAATAATGACCAGTTCTACCAACTGATTCCATCTCGGTCCAAATCTGAACAACGTTTCACATCAGTTCTGGTCGACCTCAGCATATCGAAATCAACCTCAACCGAGGTCACCAGAATCAAGGCTAATAAGACACCTTCATTATACACCCGTATATCAAGTCATTCAACATGATATCAGGAGGGGCCCGCTGACAATGCCGCCCACCAAAAAGTAGCTTTATGAAAAAGACATCGTGCAAATCCCGATACTTGTACTCAAAAAGTTACTATAAATAGCTAATCCATATACTTGTACAGGGGAGAGATCCTGAACATTTAATCAAAAACACGTAACAGCTCACTGTAGCTTTTCACCTTGGTTCACCTCGGACCGGGGCCACCGGCTTTGTTAGATTACGCAATCTTCTTTAAGTACCCACATAAATCGATCCAGCATCAGTGTAAACCCGTTGTTTTAATCCACATAACAACACAGCTTTGATACCAACCTGTAACGCCCCACTTTGAATTGACGAAAATCCATGCCTTTTCAGAAAAATTAATTTAAAAATTTTCGAAACACATTTCAAAATCATTTTTTTGGTGATACTCATTTTTAAAACCAATCATCAACGTTCATCATAATATCAACATAACATCAACTCCCAAAATGGGTTTCCTCATAATATCATAAAATGCCCAAACACGGGTTCCATCAAATTATCATAGAATCTAAGGAGTATCTCCTTAACATTATTCCAATCCTCATAAATTGATAAGTTCATAGAATCATAAATCAGGTCATAAAGCGGCAGCACATCAAATTAATAAAGCGGTCTCATAGACCGTCCACCACTGGCTTTCCTCCGTCGTGCCTGCACCTTCTTAACCTGCATTCAAGAAGAGTAGGTGGCGGTGAGCATATATGGAATCCGTGGTGCTCACCACTATGCACGTAAATAACAACATAATGTAACAAGGGTATGGTCGTTGCATGAACATAAAACAATAAACATATCACATCTCTGATCACAACACAACAATTTACCTTACTTATGTGTACACATCTATCATTAGACTATTGCTTGTCTATTCGAGGGCACGCCATATGACTTAGCTCGTCAACCAGAGAGTAGGAGTACATGTCGAAAGCACGCCATGTGACTTCGTTTGACACGCATATCGAAGGCACACCATGCGACTTAGTCGGATATGGCCCACTCGGGACTTAGGGAGACTGCATCACAAGGCATCGTGTTACATCGACGGGGACAACCATACCGACGGACGTAACAGCTCACATCGATAGACTACATAGTTCACATGCATACATTGACCATACCAATTCCAACAAAAACATAATTAACTTACGGCATAGAAATTTTAGAATAAAAAACCCACTTGGTTACCGAAGCGGTAGATAAAGCACATAAATTTTGAGAGGAAGGAGAGCTCGACTCGCCAATTACCTACATTAATATAGAGGGTTCTACCAATATCTATTCGACACTTGGATTACAAAGCTTAAGGCATCTAAGGCTCATACCATCAACACTTAGTTCAACTTACTTCATACAAGTCATATAAGCATGCATTTAAAGAGTAAACACTATTTCCGAACATTCCACATGAGTTTTCAAAACTTAACCCGAGCAGCATTTTTGAAATCAACATAACTATCAACATATATTTCAGAAATTGCTAGATAACTGGAGCTACATACATGCTTTTAATGAGATTCAAAAGCCACATGGCAGATAACTTAAATATTTACAACTTTGACGAAGATCACATTGACAAATAATGACATTATCAATAAGTTTAAACATAAAACATTTGATTCATAAAATCTGCCAGAGACTGACTTAGGATATAAACAACACCTCAGTATTTATCATCTAAATCATGCTACGGACCTCCAAATGACATGATTCAAAAACTAACAGATAGCAAAGGAGTAAGACTACAATTTGCATGAAGACCTCAGAAGCAAATAATGGCATTTAGCAGGTCATATACTGACTAACACTATGAACCTAGATGCAGTCCGAGAAACCTAAACATGCTTGTGCACAGCTTCACACAAACAGACAACTCATACCACACCTAACATATTGACATGATTCTTACATCCCTAGAAAGCTAAGAGACAATTCTACAACTTTCATTTAAAACATAAAAGCGATAAAGTCATTAAGATAGTATAAAAGCAGTTAACATTTAGAATCCGTTTTCTGCCAAAAGTTCAAAACTCATCTCATGCATATCCTAAATAAATTTAGTATAACTCGAGCTACGGTCATATCTGCATGAACCTTACCTCATCAGAAAGCTAAGAAACAGACCTATAACTTTTATAAAGATCAAAAACTCATTTGAGCACATTAAGACACAATAAACATGTCAAACATTTAATGTGAACTTGTTGCCGGGTTTTCCAGAAAACTGTTCGCACAATAATTTTGTAAAAATTATATCTCACTCGATACAGATTGGATTATCGAATATCCAAAGCCCAGAGAAAGCTAACAAAAACAACTACATTTAACATGAAAAAACCAACTTTCATATAATGGGTTTCTGAGGGCCAAAACAGAGGCGCAACAGAGTAGATATTTCGAGATAAAGAACAACATGCTCGATCAACATCAACATTAATCCATCAAACTCCATAAAGAACAACCAATATCAATTTAACATGCCCTTTAAAAAAA
>CACSLK010000539.1:54436-70894 GCA_902706635.1 Striga hermonthica
AAAAAAAAAAAAAAAAAAAAAAAGAACAAAAAAATGAATAAAAAGACAAAATTGGAAATCCCACTCTCATCCACCAATTGAAAGATCGTAAAGGTAAGGGGAAGAAATATAGGTAAAAAGAAAGAAAGAACAAATATAGAACAGCCCTTTTATTCTAAACTAGCACATCTAAAAAAAATAAAAATAGAACAGCCCTTTAATTTTCTAAAATAGACCCACTATGCAATTGTAGTGCCCCCAAAAATAAATAAATAAATAAAAAATAAAAAAATAGACCTACTATGCAATTTTAGTAAAGCAAAAATTCTGGAAGACTCGATATATTTATTTATTTTTCTACTTACCTATTTTTTATATAAGCTAACATTTTCCTTATTTTAATTAAGAACATTACTTGAAAACTTTCGTAGATTTGTATTAACTTTTTTTTTTGGGTAGCCAGTCATAGTATCCGGAGTTATGCTCCGACTAATCTGTTGGTCGACTCGGGTCGCACACCTGGCAGTGGTGGGTGTGTCTCCGAACAAAAATTTTTTGCATCCACAAGGACTCAAACCTGAGACCTTGTTTAAGCGACATCAAGCTGCTTAACACTTGAGTCAACTCATGTTGATATTTGTATTGACTTTCAACAATGGAAGAGCGGATTTCACTTATTGGTAAAAAGTTGATTTCTCCTTATTACTCTTAATTGTTATGCAAATATATTTACTAGTATTTGATACACTTCGAGGATTTATTCGTTTGGGATTTGTAGTGATATTTTGAGACTTTTTATGTTTTGAAATTTTTTAAAACTTTCAAATTGTGTAATTTTTTGAAATTTTAAATATGAAGGTGAGTTTTGAAGTTAAATTTTGTACAAGTTTTTTCATTAGAAATCTCACCAAATCTTATAAAGTTTTAACAATCCTAGTATCAAATAAGTTAAAAAACTTAGGATTTTTGTAAGAATTCTTAAAATCTCGAAGAATATCCAAAAATTAAATGTCTTACGAATTCATAGAAAAACTAAATTTAATAAATAAGAATTTCTAAAGTCTTAGTAAGTTTTAAGAAATCTCAATTGAATACACCATTATACATCAATGGTATTGCTATGAAGATATCAGATCCATAGTTATTTATAAATAATGTATTGACACATATCCTGCAATAAATATATATTGAATATGTGTCAATACATGAAGTTATAAATGACTCTATAAAATTTCTCTATACAACAATCGACAATCGGTCAATAATAAATTTCAATAATATACACGCAATTTAACATAAGTCGTGCAGCTTTAAAATTTCGAATCTCGGTGATTATTTACTATTGGTTACACAAGTCGCGCGGTTTTAAAATTACGGAGTCTGTCAATTTTTTTATTGGAAACTTATGACTAACTCTAAAAACATTTTACCATTTCAAATGTTTGATAGGAAATAGGTGAGTAATAATTTGAACGGCACATTAATTTGCAAGATAAATAGCTAGGCAGCGAAAAAAAAAAAAACCCTTTTTTTCCCCAAGGTTCAATATGGTTATCATTGGTCAAACATTCTAATGCATAAATTTCAAAAGTTCTATATGTTATGAAAAGACATCAATTGGTTCCCTTTCAACTTGCTCTTGTTGCCTCGTCGTATATCGTCCTCAAGATCTGCAAAATTCATTTTGGTGAAAAGTCTCATATGCTTAAGTTAACACAATGAATAAGATGTTGTATTGTATCTAAGTGTAAAGAGTAGTGAATGTAATGAAACAATAGAAATACATCACTCCATTATACACGGAGATTGTACCTTGTTGCCCAAGACTGCCCAAACGAGTTACCCAGACTACCCGAACTATCTAATTCTGTTAGGCCACGTGGCCCTATCTACGTGTGTTTTTTCTCCTAATAGTATTTCTTCTTATCCTTTAGTCTTCATTATTAGACAATCTATGGTGAGACCAAACCCCATTACCTCGAGGTAAAATACCAATTGCGTTGACTTTGAATGCTTTGTTGTTTTGGTTGATCCTTCGACCCTCCGTAACTTTAGGTCGAGTTTCAACCAGGCCATCCGAGGGCCCTAATTCGGCTCGTCAGTGTTTCTTGGATCAATGACACCCCCTTGACGTGTAATGTATTCGATCTCTGTTCGACCTTTTGGTTCATCCGGTTCGGTCATGTTGTTTCTCGGATCTAGACGACATGATATAGTATCCCATATCATCTTGTCGTCCGCCAACTCTGGTCAAGTTAGGATGACTCGATCCAAGAGTGAAACTGACTGCCTTATGGTTTTGGAAAGTTGACTTTTTTATGCAGCAAAAGCAAGAACCAAGGGAGAACAATAGAATGAATTGTCAAAACGATATTATTTTCTTCTACAAAAACTCATGTTCCATTTCAACGCAAGACAGATAAATAAGAAAAGAGTCCCCTACGTCTAAAATCCTATCTTTCCGACAAGAAAGGAATAAGGGAAATAAATAAATACCTATCTTCCATAAATTGGAAATAAAAAAATAATAATAATGATAAAAATAAGCATAAATGAATTAGACTAGAGACGGCAGTCGATCATGTCGGTCTAAGAACGCGAGGGCAATCTCGTCTTCATCATCCTCCCCCGGTTGAGAAGGATTCTCCATCGAATCCCGCAGAATCTCGTCTTCGTCCGAGTTGTCGCCAATGAAAGGAACAAGATGTTTGATGTTAAAAATGAAGTGTGAACATGGAAAGGTAGACGCAGGCGATATGCATTGGGATTAATCATTTTAATGATCTCGACCGGGCCAATATTTCGAGTGGATAGTTTGTTGTACTCATGTGCCGAAAAGCGGTCCTTAGTCAAAACCGCCCATACAAAATCCCCGACCGCGAATTCCACATGTCGACGACGAGCATCGGCAGACTTCTTATAAGCCGTCGTACTCGCTTCAAAGTTCGCACGTACCGTAGCATGACTATGCTGCAAATCGGCCACAAAGTCAGTCGCGCACCGATCAAGTGGCTCAGAGGACGTCAATGCGATTAGATCTGCCGGACCCTGCGGTTGCACCGCGTAGACGACCTGAAATGGGGAGAGTCGCGTAGCCCGACTAACGGTCGACTTATGTGCGAACTCGGCCTGAGTGAGACGTTGATCTTTGATCCCATCTGTAAAGATTATCGCCCACCAAACAACGTAATAAGTTCCCCAAAGACCGATTGACAGCTTATGTCTGACCGTCAGTTTGTGGGTGAAAAGTGCTGCTAAAATCCAGTCAGGTGTTAGTCTACCGCCAAAGGCGACGCCAGAAGAAACTCAAGGAGCAAGCGTCACGGTCTGACACAATAGAGGACGGTAGTCCATGTCGGCGGTACACCTCCCGGAAGAACAACTATGCGCACTCTGTGGCTGTGATGGAATCGACAATGGGCGATAAAGGCCCGCATTCGTCGCAACTCCTTTTGAACCCTGACAAATTCGACAACGAGCAATAAAGCAAGAGACGACGCATCTCAAAGTGGGCTAAAAATAAGACTGATGAATGAGCTCAACTTACCGGTCGCGCCCCACGTGTCCTCTGCCATGTAGGTCGACAATTAACTTTAACTAGAGGCTGCTGTCTGGCACCACAAGCGCAGACCCCGAAAACCCATCAGCCAGAACATACTACTCAAATGGGCCGAAATGGAGGCGTAACAAAATTGGGCCAAAAAAGGACACGTCGCGTAGACCTCTCAAAGCAAGTCGAAACCCACGATTGAAACTCTCATATCCGTTAACAACAAGGCTCGCCGGCTTCAAAGCATCGGCCACCCGACTCGAAGCACCCGAATGATGACGACAAACGTGAACTGTTGTAGGAACGTCATCCAAGATGCATGGCGTGCCGAAATGTTATCCTACGAGGCCAGATGACGAAGTGCCTTATGGTCGGTGAACAAAATGAACTCACGGTGGTACAAATAATGACACTAATGGCATATCGCGCGAACAACTACATAGAACTCGACGTCATAAGTGCTATATCTGAGATGAGGACCGGATAACATCTCACTGAAGAATGAGACTGGTCGTCCATCCTAACTCAAAACCGCCCCAATACCGACCTTCGAAGCATGGCATGACAACTCAAAAGGTCTCGAGAGAGAATGAGTTGGGGAGATGGGTGAGAATAAAGGCCTACGCTATGAAAAGCGGAGAGAGACCCTATTACTATTAGTAAATATAGAAGCTAACAGGCAAGCAAGGGCATGACGCGTCATTTGACTCAACCAAGAAGAAAGGCTCTAATGATTGTACTTGCGGCTACGCGGAGAGAGGATCGGGCTAATGGAAACTTGCACTTTTTTAATGGGGACAGGAAGAAGGTTAGGGCATAGAAGGACAGACAGCTAGAAGCACGAAAGCAAGTCAGTCGTAGTTCTATTGTCAGCAAGGGGCAGTCTTAGAATATATGCTTCGCCCGGAGGATCATTCATGGGGAAGATCCTAACATGATCTACTAGGTCAAGCGAGAAAACGGGTAGGCGCGCACGCTCCTTCGAGCCTACGCTTGCTCCTTTCAGATTATTCCCTTGAGAATTATAACAAGGAAGACGGAGAACTAATCTCATACAGTACAGCTATGATCGGGCAATAGCGTAGATAAGATCAGACTGAATGTGTGAAAGATATGGTTCTGTTTCTTTTCTGTCTCCTTCCTTCAATCAAAGAAGAATCCATGCCCAGGGCTAGTGCCAGCGCATAGTCAGAGTCTTCCCTGCCTGCCTATCTCTCTTCTTCTTCCCCTATTGACTGCAAGAATTGTTGAATCCGAGAGCTAGGGTTTTTTGTCTTTGCGGAACCCGAGCTAATGATTGGAGATCTTCTACCGTTATAGTTTCCAGCTGACCCAGCCAATCTCGATTCAAGTGGAAAGCAATGTCCGCTAAAAGGAGCCTTTTTCGACTATATGATAGGCGATAGCTCCAGTTTTTCTTTCACTTTTGCACTAAGTTACAACGATCTCTTCAAAAGTCAAGTTTCAAGGGTAAGAGAGTTTGAAATATGCTCGACTTCATGGAGAGGTTATAACATATGCTCGACTGAAAGGAGAGGTAAGGGGAAGCGAAGTGAAGTAAAAAATCCCACTACACGGGAGAGGAGCGAAAGTCGACAAAAGGATCTAGTTGGAATAAATCTAGTCTTACGCTCAATCGGACACTGATGAAACCATACCTGAACACCAAAGTCGTCCGGGGAATGATGAGTTAATCGAAATGTTGTATTTACAATGTCCAAAGAGATTATCATATAGAAGTATAGAATTGAACCTCTCTCTACATTGGAGTTTCAGATGTTGAGTTCTATCAAAGAGTACAACATTTCTAGGAGAGACCGGGCTGGTCTCAGCGGGGGGAGGGTTGCTCTTTGATCATTAAGGTGGGGTGAAGATCATCCCGAATGAAATAGAAGATTTTAAGACGCTTAATTCTTAACTGAAGAATCGAAACGAATAATCAAGACATATAAGATGATAATCAACAAAACACTCTCAATTACATCTCAATTGCATCGTACTTTTGTCTCTCTTAGGGTTTAACGTAGTCCTCGATATAAGAGTAAGTTGATGATGGTCTCTCGTCATTATCCATGACGTATCAGGGATAATACCCAATACGCAAAAGAAGAGGAAGGAAAAAGCAGACGAAGCTCGGCCGGCAAGTCGAATTCACTTTCAAAAAATATATAAATATATACAGCAACGCCGATTTGTCAAGCCATAGTAGGAGATTGGTCCGCGTGGAAAAGCATAGCTGATTTGGCAAATCTATCAAGATAATGCAAAGAGGTTTAAATATGCTCAACCAAACAAATGAAACAAAGTGGTCATAGAGGTTTTTTGGGGAGAAAAGAAGGAGTCTGGTTCCAAAGAAATGCCCAAAAATAGAAGGTCCTCTTCCCGCACAAGATAACTCCCCCGAATAGAGATCTTGTCCTGCTCATTTTCCAGTGCTTTCTGAAGCTGATAGTAAGCTCAGCATTGGAATAGGATAGAAACCTTAACTAGAACCCTAATTTGACTTCACTGAACAAGCAACGGATTGAGCAACTAGCGCGAAAGCCGTTGCGCTAACCCACATCCGTTTTCTTGCTGCTTTAAAAAGTTTGTATCGTCGAACCTACTTCATCCCCTTTTGACATTCAGATCTTTATTGAGCCCGTGTGGAATCACCATCATTACACATTCATTCTTGGTCTGGCATAAGGTCTAGCGAGCCTTCTTAGCCGCCGTCAGTGCAACCTACCTGTTGAAGACCGTAACGTAAGTAACTCAGTGCTCCATACAGGGGAAATGAAAGCAGAATTAGTTCGGATCCTCCCACATGTTCAATCTTTTTTTAGCGGTTTCCCCAGAGATTTTTCTCATTAATGCAACCTTCATTTTGCTCATTCATGGAGTTGTATTTAGTACCTCTAAGAAATATTCTTATCCGCCATTAGTCAGTAATGTGGGTTGGCTTGGATTACTTAGTGTTGCGCGCCTAGGAGGGCAGCACGCTTTGGGATGCAGAGGAGCTATCATCGTCCAGCTCCCTAACCTAATGTGGCGCCGGCTTTGGACTGTAGGGAACCATAGCATGGGGGACGTCTAATCCTTTTTTTTTTTGCCGCCGCAAGGCTGGCTAATCGTGCGCAACAGCCACCTTCAGGCACCCTGGTTCTGGAAGGCACATGAGTCCAAACGCTATGTTGAATGTGCTACTCACACTACGTAGGTACCTGTGCTGGTGAGGGGTCGGTCTGTCCTAGAAACGGCGGTAGCGGTGCGAGGAGTTAACGACCGGACCGTGCTACAACCTAGGGGTCACTAGGCAGCTCTTTCGCTTTATAGGGATCGGGGGCATAGCACAATTCTTCTTGGATGAGGGTTGTTTGCCCGGGTGACTGATCCTGCCATAATGTACTCCTACCTATACACCGGCAACCAAAGTCGAGCATGCATATTTTTTTCTTCATGCGTGAATAGCCGGGAGGAAAGAAAGGGCGGTAGATGATAATGAGAAAAGGCACCACGTCTGGACGGGCGGGCGGAATGGATGAGCGAAAGGTGTCATGCCATGTAGTGGGGAATATCCCGAGTCTCATGTAAGATAACTAAATAGACCTCGAGGCCGAGGGCTTGCTCCTTCTCGAGCACATGATAGGTAATTGAAAGATAGAGCTAGCCTATTCATTATGGGGAATCAATGCTCCGGACCGAATAGAGCTTACCTACGGCACCTGGCTTTCTCCGGTGCATATTAGCTTAGCTGCGCTTACGCGGCTGGTTTGGCTTCCTCTCTTAGGCCACTTTCCTTACCCGCGGAACTCTTACTTCAAGCTACGCCTGCTGAGCAAGATGCATTACGATTTTCTCTTCTGTGGACGCACCGGAGTATGACCCGGGACGGGAACAGAATAAATTATCCGGCGAGCTTTCTCTCGTATAGCCAAAGACGCCCTAAGACAAGGTGATGAAGTAGGCTCGACTATAAATCCGAGGTTCAAAGATCTCGACTAAAAGGAGAGGAGAGCTTGGAGAAGAGGACATGTTCAATAGAACCTGGCTGGATCCGGGTTGGGATAGTGGTGCCCATTCAACATCAGTTCCGAAAGGGTTTGCTCATGTTGGAGGGAGCATCCCCACTGAATAAATCAAAATTAATCTTCCCTTGTTTTCACCACTGAACCAACTTGAATTTTCACTACGATTCAGATCAAGTCTTACCGAAATCGGATTTCCTTTTCGTGCCATATTAATCCCACCCTTGCTCGAAAATTGCCTTGTAAGGCGCTTCTTTAAATCCTTTCTACTTGTTAAGGGGGTGTACATCATGATCATTTAGTTGTCTAACGTAATACTGGACTCTACTATAGTACTCCTCGACTATGATCCTCGACTATTCTCCTCCTTTTCTTTTAGGACAGGTTCCTCGTTGTTCCTTCGTTCATTGTGCGAAAGATGCACACTTGATCTTTGTTCTACTCAGTCCTTAGCACAGGTAGGGATTAGCTGCTACAATCTGACTAACCGAAACGAAGCTTTGATTTTTCACAGACGCTAGGGCCAAGTCGTTTAGCTACACTCGGATATCGGGTACGGAAGCTTCTCGAAAAGTAAGCTTCTAGAAATCCATGAGAACAAACACGGGCATAGCTGTGAGTCTGCCTTTAGAAAGGTGAAATCTTCCTTGGCCTCTGGAGTCCAGGCAAAGGTCTTGCCAGTCATGCAACCAATAATAGGCGCTGCAATTGAACTGAAGTGTGAGATAAAGCACCGATAGAAAGACGCCAGACCATGAAAACTACATGCCACAGTAAAGGAAATCGATGTCGGCCACTCGCAAATCGCTTGCACCTTCGCCTTATCTACATGAATACCATTAGCCGAAAAAACAAAACCCAGAAACAACCCAGAATCCACCAAGAAAAAACACTTGCGAGGGGCCGCAAAGAAATATTAAGCACGAAGTATAAGTAAAATCGAGCGCACATGCAACAAATGATCTTCCAATGTACGGCTATAAATAAGAATATTGTAGAAATAAACGACAACACACTTACCTATAAGGTCCCAAAGTGCCTGATTCATGACACGCATAAATGTACTGGGCGCATTCGACAAGCCAAATGGCATGACCATCCATTCAAACAAGCCTTCGTGAATCTTGAAGGTTGTCTTCCACTCGTCCCCAAGCCAAATGTAGATCTGATGGTACCCGCTACGAAGATCGAGCTTTGTGAAAATAGTAGCACCGTGCAGTTAATCGAGCAAGTCATCAAGGCAAGGGATGGGGAACCAATAATAGACAATAACCTTGTTAATCTCTCGACTATCCACAAACATGCACCACGAACTGTCTTTCTTCGGAATAAGCAAGGCGGGAACCGTGCATAGACTCAGACTACACCGTAGTACGCCACGTTGCAAAAGCTCCTCTATCTTCCAGCGTAGCTCGTCATGCTCAACTAGGCTCATCCAATAATGAGGGCGATTCGGAAGGTATGCACCCGACATCAGGTCAAATGTATCCAAAAGAGAATGGAGACCGGAAGGGAGATCCTCAAGAAAGACGTCTGTAAATTCATCGAGTAACAAGCGAACAGTCGACAGAGGTAACTGTTCGGATGATATGTCTGTGCCCAGTAGGAGAAGAACAAAGGGATCTCACCAGTAAAGGCGGCCAGAGAGAGGAACATAATCAGCGAAAGATCCAGAACAGGTAATGACCGAAGTGGTGACGAATGAAGAACAACTTTAACACCTTCAAACATGAAACTATAGGTGTTCAAACGACCGTCGTGTTCCGTCAAGCAGTCAAATTGCATCGCCCAACAGAAGGTGACATGCATCCATGAACACAACATCACACCACGCTGTGTCGCGATATCAGAGGCTGATCAAAAGAGAAACTAAGACCCCACAGTCAACTATGATGGCATTACCACGTTGAAACCAAGCTAGGGTGTACAACTATGGGTGTGGCTCGATTGTTAGGCTAAGTTTTTCCACCACATCTTTTGCAACGACATGTTCACAGCAGCCCGAGTCGATAATATACCGGCAAGCCTTACCCCCGATAGTACACGTAGACTTAAATATAAGGCGTATCTGAGCCGATTCAATAGAGCCTGTCCGGGGAGCCAAACAAGAACGTCGAATAACAAGGGCGGGCCCGATGTCTCCACTCCAATGCTCTTCGGTCACCGTTGGTTCTTCATCAAAGATGGGCCGCGCATCATACAACATGTCGTCCCCCTGTTCACACGGCTCGTCGGCAAACAATGCTTTGTTGCCGCTGTTACGAGGACAAACCGCTTGTCGGTGTCTGTGTTCGCCACAAGAGAAACACTGAATATTTCTGATCTGTCGAGAACCTGCCGCTGCATAAGAACCCATGCCGGATGTTGGAGTGATGCCAGCGGTTCACAGAGCTGGGATCGTAACACGTCTGATAGAAAATTCTAACGATGAAGCACCCACGTTGGCCATGGGCTGGCGGCCGGATTGAGACCTAATGCAGGTGTGAGCATCCTGGCCCAGTTTATGATAGATCAAACCTCGCCTCTACCGGTGGAACACCGAAAACCTGCAAATAACTCTCACACTAGTGGTTGTGTTCGGTGAAGAGCCTTCGATGCTTAAGTCAGTATGTGTATGAGTATACTAGAGTTGAATAATAGAAAAACCGTGCCAAGGAAGAAACGCTCACCCCTTTTATATAGGGGTGAGGTACCTGACCTAAGGCTGCCTGGATTTGATGAGCTGGCTGCCCAAGCTTCCCGTCTGTATCTGACACATCGGACGCATGTTAGTGGTGGCGCGGGACGTTGGGAGCTGTCAGAGGTGGTTGTCGCTATCAGCCAATAGGTTCTCGACGTGTGTCCTTCTGTACATGGAGTGAATATTCTTCTGAAATTCCATTAGAGGCTCTTTCACGCGCCTATGACTAGGACGACCTATGAAGCATTAAGTTCGCGAAGTGGTCGACCGGTTGAGGTCGACTAGACTGCTCGATAGCTTTCTTGGTCGACTACTTGACTGGTCGACTGATTGACTGGTCGACTACTTAACCGGTTGACTTTTCCGCCACTCGGCTCAGTTTCCTCATGGTATAGCCTCTCCGACCGGTTCAGCAGGCTGGTTTGGCCTCGTGGGTATAATATCCTATATCAAGACCCTATGCTGTATTGGCCCGCTCGCGATGGAAAAAAGTTCGTCGATGCACGACGGGCCATTTGTTGCTCGACCACAAGGGCCCACTGATGGGCATCAGAAATTGAATCCAGAGAGAACAATATTAGCGTATCCTGAATCAGTAAACGAAGTCCACCAATATACCGAGAGATAAGCTGATCCGACGTCTCCCCTACGTCCAACCTCATAAAAAGACGATAAAATTGTTCGGTATACTCGTTAACAGAACATTGTCATTGCTTTAGGTTTTGGAAGTGTATGAAAAGAGTGCGCATATAATTTGAGGGAAGGAACTCACGGTCGAGATGCTTCCAGAACTTAGCCCAGGCGGTGGTTTTTGAGGTAGATGACAGACTATTGTACGACGGTCCACCTATTTTTGATGAGAAGCCTCCGGTGACTGAGATATATTTTTTCAGCAATATGAAACCTGCGTGGGATGTCGCAGAAGTTGAGCCTTTGATGGGATGCCGTTGTTCAAACCCGATATTTGGAGTATTTTGGCCAACGATGGTTTTTCAGAGAAGAAGCCGAGGCTCAATAACTGGTTGGTCATTTTCTGATTGTCTATCGCGAAGTCTCCCAATGATGGGATACTTGGTCGTAGTTGTGGATTTAAGCACAACGAACGATGTGATATGTGTTGTTTTAATTCAACAGTGTGGGTTATGCCTATAAAGGCGTGTACATGTGCCCTTGCAGCAGTTCAGTCCATGCACAAGAATATGTTTATCTTTGGGGTCGTAGGCGACCCTCAACCTTCGTATTCGATCAGGGAAAACATCAGGCTATTCTTGTCATGGTGATGTCTCCATCGGGAACGAGTCGAATTTGAGAGCGAATCCTGCTCAACCGGGGGAGAATGATGCAGAATAATAATAATAGTAATAATAATAATAATAATAATTATAATAATAATAATAATAATTATTATTATTATTATTATTATTATTATTATTATTATTAGGTATCCTGGAGTTAAGTTAGGAATTAATTATTATTATAAGAAATCTTGTCTTGTTGGACAAGTTAGGAATAGAGTGTAAGAGTCTTATTTAAAGGGTTTCTCATATATTGTTTTATTCAGTTGATTATTGAAATAAAATAAGATTAGATATTGTGAGTTTTGTGTGTTTTACGAGAGAGTTTCTCGTTTACTCGTTTATCCATCCCACTCATACGCTTCCCTACATCACTTTTTCTTTATTTTTCCTACCTCATTCTTACATTCTCGTCACTTTGGCGAACTTCTTTGATCTTTTGCCAATTTTTCTCTTTTGAAATATGAATTTTAAATGCTTACCACATGCCCTCACACGTCCCGTCCAACCATCTTGTCGCCACGTGTTCTTGCAGAATCCAAGCGTCCTATCACTTTGCGCTTCGCAGTCCTTGTTGTCCTTGTGTAGTGCGCTCCATCAATATGGACTTAATGTCGTCTGTCCATTTCTACTTTAATCCTACAGTTGCACCCGAGTTGTCCCTTTACATGCTAATTTAGATCTAGACCGATGGATCCGTCACTAATCCAACAGTTATCTTGCAGGCAATTGCGATGTAGATTTGGCAGGAAATCAAGATGATCGGAAAAGCAGCTCCGGTGGATGCTTTTACATAGGGTCCAATCTTGTGTCCTGGTTCTGTAAAAAACAAAACTGCATCTCCCTTTCAACTGCCGAAGCTATGTACATTGCCGCGGGAAGTTGTTATTCTGAGTTAGTCTGGATGAAACAAATCCTCTATGAGTATGGTATGAAGGTACAATCGACTCAGTTTTCTGTGACAACATAAGTGCAGTAAATATTTAGAAAAATCCCGTCCAACATTCACGTACCAAACATATTGACATACGCCATCACTTTATTCATAATTTGGTAGAGGATGAAACAATCGTGTTGGATCATGTCCCTACAGATGATCAGCTTGCTGACAGTTTTACAAAAGCACTTAATTCAAATTATTTTCCGTCACTAAGGAAATCTAAAGAATGTGTTGAAAAGAATCAATAGTGTGGACAAAACTATGGCCATGTAATAACTATGCATGATGAATCAGTTACCTATTTCTATATATTTATATATATTGTGTTCATCTTAGAGTTGCATTGCATTAAATTATATCACGAATTATCTAACCACTCGACCGTTCCACTCCAAACCGATTTACGCCTCCTTGGTCGCTGGTACCTGCAAAACACGCCGGGGGGTGGTCCCGCCGTGAACACTCCGACGCTCAAGTCAGTAGGGTTTTATTTTTAAGAAAAGAGAACGAGATATTCAGAAAAATATTCTGCATGCTTTAAAATAAAAGAACCAGCCTCTTATATACTTGTGAAATCCCATCACGGTAGGACTCTAAGCCGTACAGAATCTCTCCTTGAGTCGTCTCATCGCAAGCATATCAAAACATTCTTTTAGGCATCCAATAATCTCAATTTCTCAGGGGTCTCATTAACTCGACTTCTCTGCCTTTGATAGCCAGGCTATAGTACTCAGAGATTTTACTCCAAATAATGTCGAGCTGCTTCCAGGAAGCTCCCCAGTTACTACTCAGTGTGAGCCGGGCTCAACCTTAATCCTTACCAGCTTATTGCTACAACTCTTGGAGTCTCTGAGGCCAGCTAGGCTGGTCGGACATTGAAGCCAGCTCAGCCAAGCGGGCCCACGCAATTCTCCATCTGCAATTGTTTATAACTGTTGGAGTCTTTGAGGCCAACTCGGCCGGGCAGACCTTCAAGCTAACTCGGCCAAGCGTACCCACGCAATTATCCGTCTGCAATCATTCTATGTGCTATATCATCTAGCCCCACATTTTCGGGATGAGCTACTTTCAAACTTGCCACAAAAATATTAAGTTACTAAAATAAAGCGAGTGTGACTCACGCCACTGCTCGTACACGCTCCTGATGACGGCCTTTATTGATTCCTGCGAATTTGAAACGACTATGACGATTCTGAACACATCATTACTGAATACCGTCATCATGATGGATATACAACGAATCCCGATCATGGCGTCATCAATGTCACACATTGCACCGTAATCGACGGTCACGCTTAGTCATCATCGTTCCAATAACTCTTCGCGCACACGCCACCCATTTGGAGCATTGATCATGTTGTAAAATCAAACGGCCACAATTAGCCGACCTTTGCCATGCCCATGCGTAATATAAATACTAGAGACCTGCCTCTTCTTTCTTTTTCACCTTGATCATAAATCTTTACAGATTCTATTGCATCTTCTTCTCTGGTGAACTTCCAGCAAACAACGACCACTGCTAACTCTGATCATGTCTTTCTTTGGTACGTCATTTCGTATGTTTCAAAGTTAATTGTCACATATTCTAGTAAATGCTTACTAATATATTGATCCTGTGTGCCCTATCGTCATTAGAACACCTCATCTTTCCGACTAACTCAAATTCCCAATCCCCTTCAAACTAAGAACTCCAAGGCGAACCCTCAGTGACCATAGCCGTGATGGAACCTTTGTCCTCAACCACCACGTCTAGCAAAGGCAAGGCCATCGTCTCCACTACTAGTTCATCACGACCTAACCCACTCACCTCATATTCCACCAATAGAATAACTAAAATCATCGAGGAGGTCGAGCTCCCTCGAGGATGGACTCTTACTTCCCCGCTCTGGGAACACCTATACCAACCCCCATCGTACTTTTACACTTTCTTTCTTGACCAGAGTGCGGCTGGCTCAAATTCCCCCTCCGCGACAACCTGGTAGAGCTTAGCAAACTATATCGTCTTCTGTTGAACCATTTTTCGTCAAACGCCATTAGAATGCTAGTAGGTTTCATAATGGTATACCGAGCTAGACTAGGTCGGCTAGATCAAGAATTTTATTTTTACTGCCTTTGGATGAAACCCTTAGGCACGTCGTATTACCTCTCTACCCGTCATGATTCCCGCTTCCTTGGACCACCAAAATAAAAACTACATAACTGAAAAAACAAATTTTACTACCTTCATCCTCTTCCCAATACTTTTGATTTCTTGTCCGAATAAATTTACGAGCTTTCTACCAAACGTTATAACCCTCCTCCTAACATTGCATACGACGCCCTTATCATGTAATGGAACCAACGAAAACTGCAAATAGTTAAAATAACCTCAGATGCCTGTCTACTAAAACACTTCAACCTTTCCAACCGCCCGAAAAAGGCCGTGGTAGACATAGGTGGGTGTTTGTGCTAACGAGCTTAATCATTTTTTTTTAAATCTTATCACATGAGCTAACTCCTCGTCTTTGTTAGTGTTATATACTGAAAGCTTAGTTTTGGATGATATTACACTTTTACCCTTTATGAATGAGAATTATGTTAGATTAAACAAGTTCTATGTTTTGTTGTTTTGTACTTAGATAGAATGGGTGGCCATCGGGCGAACCAAAGGTCATTCTATCAACCACTTGTGAAACAAGAATTATAGTTCACAACCTAGATAGAAATGAACACTGATGGGTCTCCTTTCAGATCTGGAGTGAACCGATGAGAAACCGCCCAGATCTGGAATGAACTGATGGGAATGAGCTCAGATCTGACTCGATAGCCTCCAAACCGCTGCTGAATCGCGAAAACACCTGCAAGAACTCAACGCCGGAGGGGTTTCCGGCGTAGAGCCTCCGACGCTCAAGTCAGTATATGAAAAGGATGAAGAGAGCTGCTCTGAGATAGCAGCAGCAGTAATGGAGAGGAATGTAGAATGAATGGGAGTTAGGGTTTTGGAGTTACATCAGCTCCTTTATATAGAAGTAAAACATTTACCTGAAGTCCCCAAAATGCCCTGGCCGACTTACTGGAAATGTCCAAAATGCCCTGGTCGGTTCGCATTCCATCCACTTCCTAGTCAGCATCTAGATCCTTCCTTATCTTTGAAGGCTTCCTTCTTATCCTTAACAACCTTCCTTCGATATATTGAAGTGTACTGGAGCCGTCGGGGTCCATGAGCTTCAAGACTTCCCCAGTTGACTCGGGATATCAACCCGAGTCGACTGGGTATATTCAATGGTTAGTAGAACCTGACACGCTTGACCGTCTTCACCGAGGGATTCCACTTATGCTAGTCGACATGTGGAAGTCGACTGGGAGAAATGCCTGGACCTTTAACTGGAGATACAATAAAGGATCTGTAGACAGATTCGACTTCACGTAAGTCGACTCGGTAATCTCTGAACCACGATGGTATTGAACCGTTATACGGCGTTATGGCTATATCATCTAGTCCCCCCCAAAATCACTCGAAGCGACTCTGAGCTTACGAGTAGATTTTATCGACTGAATGTCTCACTCGAATCTTTTCATATGCCATGTCGCTTGTCCTTGTTCTACGTCCCGTCTACTCATTGCTTTGACTCGTAAAGCGAATTTTTTACCCAATCAGTATTTCGAATTGGTTGGATAAGTCTAAATCTTTTTAAATTTCAAAATTCAAAAATGGGGTCTTGAGCTTTGATAAGACGCTTTCTCTTTCCACCGCTTCGTATTCCGTGCGTCATCTCATCCGTTGAATCTACCTTTAATCTGAAGGCTAGGGTTTCTTTCACTTCCCCTATAAATATTCTCTCCCTTTTCTCTTCTTCACTTTTTGCACTCAATCTTTCTGAGTTCTCTTTCTCCGGCAATCACAGCGTTCTCAAGCTTTTCGGCGCTTTTTTCCTATTCCGGCGTTCTTCATCAACTACCATGAGTATGAGTAAGTTCTCCTTGCCTTTCGATTTGTTATTATGTGCGATTTTTTCCTTCTCTCTTTT
>CACSLK010000539.1:91404-109536 GCA_902706635.1 Striga hermonthica
TTTCAAGACATGGGTTCCTTCGTCTTTAGAGATGCATCGCAAGTGAGGCCCAACCAGAGATTTTTTGAACATGACACCGTCGACTTCAAAATACTTGCTTAGATATCGAGCGACCCTTTCTGCCCCCTGCTTGTCTCCCATGGGTACTCGACCCTGTAGGAGTTCGTGAATCGATTTTCTCCAGTCGTCCTTTTCCTCGACTTCCATCGTTTCGCCCAACACGCTTCCCTCTAGATGCATGGTGGTGATAGAGCTTCCCATCTTTCCATCATTCGAGCTCGCGATTCTTGCGAGCCAATCTTCTCGTTTATTTTCTTCTCGAGGGATTTGTGTTAGTTCAAACTTCTCCAGGCCCTGCACAAGACTTTGTATTTCTTCGACATATTTCATCATTCGTTCTTCTTTGATCTCGCAACTTCCAAACATTTATCCAACAACTAATTGTGAGTCGGAATATGCCACAATTTCTGACGCTCCTCCGCCAATTGCGAGTTGAATTCCTTTGATTAACGCCTCGTATTCTGCTTCGTTATTTGAGGCCTTAAATCCCATTCTATATCAAACACCCCATCCCAAATGGTTGTAGTGTCAAAATACATTTTGGCTTGACTGATTAATTGCACGAGTACATTTATGTTTTGAACAGGATCCCAGATAGGAGAAGTTCGTTTTATACTGATCGTCATAAACGAACTAGGCATCGGTTGATTACTGCGCTCTCTTAATCTGTAAGATATTTTTTTTCCCAAAGCGATAGATGAATAACATTAAACACAAACGAGGGCTACAAGAGTTCAAATACAATCCGGGGAAACCCACGAAAAACGAAAAACAATCGACAACATAGGAAGATACACACAAAGAGTGATCTAAACACAAACACCCAACTACGAACTTTAAGCAAGGTGAGGCCCTTGATACTTAAAGACGTAAAACCACCAAACAGCACAACTGAAGAATAAAGAAAAACTAGAAAGGAGAAAGCAGAAGCAGAAAAAGTGAAAACAGAATATAACTGAGGCTCTGCCCGTGCTAAGCTCCTTGCATACTCCATCCATTCTCTCCACGCACTCATCACCACCATCTCTTTCGGAATCCAGGCCTTCTCAAACAACCACAAGTTCCTAGACCGCCATAACCACCATAATATGTAAGTGGTCAATTGAATTCGGTCCTCTAAGATGATTTATGAGTCCGTTGAGCAAATCTGCGACCACCATTGTCCAAAAAAAGTTTCCACCATGCTGCACCCCATCCCACTTCGAAGGTGACATCTTCCACACCTTCTTAGCAATATTAACACTAACTAGCAGTATTCCATTGAAACACTTCCAAATGAAGTGCTTCAATTTCCCTTTAACCCTCATCTTCCAGCTCATCATTCTAATAAGTTTATCTCTATGGCCTGTACTACTGCCTTCTGCACTGTCCATCCTCAGAATTTTGCAGTCCATAACATGAGAGTAGAAACCTGCTACATTAAGCTTTTCCTGCTTGTCAAACCTCCACAACCATCTATCAGGGAGCTCTGGTCTCAAGGAGGCAATGGCTAGAATAGCATTTCTATCATTCTATGAAAACCTTTTAGATAAGATATTGTTGTTCCAGCTCCTTCCATTCTTATTGAGTAAGTCACAGACCCAAATGATGGGTTCATTCTCATTCTGCAGGGGTTGAGGGCTCTTGTGTAGGCACCTAGTTGTGGTCTAGAATCTTAGTTTCTTTGCGACTTCTAACCTCTTTACTCAGTCCCTTAGCAAATGTTGGGATGAAGTCCACCCAGTTGTTCCATATCCATGATGCAGTGCTTGTCCTTTTGGCCTCAAAAATTGAAGTCTGAGGGAAATACTTTGCCTTTAGTAGTCTGCTCATGAGAAGGTCAGGACATTTTGTGACTCTCCAAAGTTGTTTCAGTATCATAGCCCTATTGAACAATTTATAGTCATGGAACCACAAACCACCCTCAGCTTTAGGCACAGTGATTTTGTTCCACTGCCTCCAGTGAATTCCTCTATCTTGCTTAGTCCCTTTGCTCCACCAGAAGGCTGCAGTTATTCTACTCAACTCTTGGCATGTATCAGCAAGAAATTTGATGCAGCTCATGGCAAACACAAGGAGAGCATTTACCACAGCCTTTATCGAGACTTCCTTTCCTGCTGTGGACAGATAAGTGTGTTTCCAGCTTAACAACTTTTTCCTTACTGCTTGAATGATAAAAGCAAAAGCTTCCTTCTTAGATTTCCCAATTCCCAAAGGTAGTCCCAAATATCTTGTTGAGTTATGAGCTTGAACACCATTCATCGTTGCACCTAAGGACTGTTTCAGAATTTTAGGAGTGTTCCTACTGTAGAAAAATGTAGATTTTGCAAGGTTCACCTTCTGGCCAGAAAAATTATTATAGATTTCCAGGATATGAAGCAGTCTCTGAACTTGACCCTGATCAGCCTTGCAGAAAACCAAAGAGTCATCCAGAAACAAAAAATGGGTTATAGTTGGGCAACCTCTGGCAATTCTAAGTCCTCTGAATTGATTATTGTCAACAACAGATTGGATAAGGGAAGTTAAGATCTCTGATACCAACAAAAAAAGATAAGGTGAAATTGGATCACCTTGTCTCAAGCCTCTGGTAAGTTTGATATGCCCTACTGCCTTGCCATTTACCCTAAAAGAAAAGGATGAAATTGTGATACAAGCCAGGATCACTTGCTAAACCCATCTGTAAACCCCATTTTCTCCATTGTTTTCTTCACACACATCCATTCCACACGATCATAAGCATTGAGCATATTTAACTTCAATTCCATGAAAAAGTGAGGTCCTGATCTGTGACGGTTTAGAAAATGAAAAATCTCTTGTGCTATTACCACATTATCAATTATCTACTTGCCTGGAATGAAGGCAGCCTGAGCTGGATTGACGCAAACTTCAAGACATGATTTCATTCTAGTAGCCAAGATTTTAGAAATCAACTTGTAAACTACTCCACATAGACTGATTGGTCTATACTGACTCAAGGAAGTAGGGGCTTAGCATTTTGGGATTAAAGCCATCAAGGTTTGATTCCAGTGCCTGAGAATTTGCCTGATTCAAGGAAACTCAGGACAACTCTGTAAATATCCTCTTCAAGCATTGGCCAAAAGTGCTGGTAGAACAAGGCAGTCATCTCATGCTCTTCTGTAGCCTTTAAAGGGTTCATCTGAAATAGTGCATATTTAATCTCCCCCCTTTCCACAGCTCTAGTAAGATCATCATTCAATTCTTGAGAAATAACTGAGCTTATATTGCAAAGAGCCTCTTCCTCATTGTTTAATCCCTCTGAAGTGAACATATTCTCATAGAAATTAATAACATGCTCTTCAATTTCCTCAGGAGACTCAAAGATTCTTCTACCTTCCACCAGTCTAGATATTGCATTCCTTTTCCTTCTATGGACAGTCATGGCATAAAAAATTTTTGTATTGCGGTCACCTTCTTTAAGCCACAATATTCTTGACTTCTGCTGCCAAAATTTTTCCTCTGATATTAGAGCTGCATCTAACTTTACTTTAATTGCTTCACATTCCTCCCAATTTCTTCCTCCCCCTAACTCCTTCATTTGTTCTAATGACAGAGTTAACCTATCAATGTGCCCTTTGCTTTCTGCCTTGAAGCTCATTTTCCATTTTCATAAGGCCAATCTTGTTATCTTGATCCTTTTTTTCTAGGATAAAAAAGGGTGTGCCAGTCTCTATACCACTCCAGGATGTCTTCACTACATCACTGACCCCTCTTCTCAGAATCCACCTCTTATAAAAAACAAACCTTGACTTTCTTGCTTTGGAGTTGTTTTCACAGTTAAGCATCAGCATCCCATGGTCAGAAGAACTTCTGAAAATGTTTTCAACAGATGCCTGAGGGTGATCTTCCATCCATTTCACAGAGCCAAAAGCCTTATCCAATACTTCCTCAACATATCCCTCCTCCTCTATGTTGTTCCCCCATGTAAAGTGATAGCCTTCCATCCTAATATGTGACATTCCCATGACAACAATGAAGTAATTGAAACCCTCAAAGCTTTTGTTATTTCTGGTTCTGTCTCCCTTTTTTTCCTCACTGCAACATATGTCATTCCGGTCACCTATAGTAACCCATTCATCACCCCAAAGAGTCTTTTCATCATGCAAATATCCACTGCAAATAGCACCCGTAAAATATTAAATAGACATATATATGTAGTATATATTACTTTTATTCACTTGGGTGAGGTTCAGTTCGCTGAATTAATATTCCCACTGTCTTGAGTAATATAATTGTATGTATGATGTGCTATTAGGATATTTACGGTCACCATGTACGTTTAGTTTGATGATGTCCCCGGAGTGAGTTCATGAAGGATTATTATGCTAAAACCTGCAGGTGGATTAAATTCTGACATAGTAATAATGTAATGAACGAGCGCTAGCTTCGGTGAAATAATAATAAATTAATTAATTTTTGATTATCAGTAATCGAATAAATTAATGGACATTATATTTTAAACATGGGTATGTAATTCAAGTAATTATAATTGGAGTCTCAAATGTAAAATGGGCTACGAATAGGCAGTACAATAATATTATGTTGGTGGCCGATCAAATTATTTAATTAATTAGAGTAGTGGGTTTGGCCCACAATTAGTCTAATTAATTAAGGAGTCCTATTCATAATCTCTTAAGGGTCCCTACTGTATATATACATCATTAAGCTCTAGAGAAGAGAAGAGGTGTTTTAAGATATATAGTAGAAGATCTCGTGGTAATTGAGATACATATATTCATCAACCCCGTGATCAACTAGAGCAGACCCCGCGACGAGCCGAAAACACGCCGTGAAGCACCGTGACCCAGTCGGACGGACGACGCGCCACCAGCGACGTGCCTTCCAGCAATCTGCGACATGCCAGCCCGCGAACCGATCGACCCGATTATTTTTCTGTTCGATCCAACTTGCTCTTGTGCTCATCCCGGTCAATCCAATAAAGATCATCCAAATCGCCATAAATTTTAAGCCGTAAATTTTCTACGTCAAACCTTTAGATCCGTTGTGCATAGTTTTACGTTTGCTATTGAGTTCATGATTTGTACATAACGAGATCCTCACGGATCCCCAGAAGTGGTATCAGAGCACTTGGTTAATTCGTTTTGTACAAAGTTCGATTTTTTACGGCTTTATTTGACAAGATGTGTTCAAACGCAACCATATATTGGATTATATTCACATAACTCGATTTTGCAGAAATTAGTTTAATCCGCTATTATGGGCGCTATGACCGGATAGATTTAATTATTTATTTAGAAAACATGTACATCCCTTCGTTGGATCTAGAATCAGATTATGTAATTTTGTAAATTATATTTTTCGTATTGTGATCGTGGATTGATGACCAGGATATCACAAGAGATCAACGAACCTCGAAAATCTAACTGGACCGGAGCCCGATGGAGCACGCGCGCAGATAAAAAAGGTTCCGACGAGATTTTTCGACAGACCGGGAGTGGCGGCTGGTTGTTGGCGGTGGCAGGCTAAAGGCGGTTTTTACTCGTTGGACAAACAGTACAATATCAACCAGGATTCTACTGCCGTGGAAGTTCCAGTTGAACAGGGAAAAATATATAGGTTTCCTTGTTTATGGGGACTCAATATTTAATGGTCAAAATTTTAGATTTATTTATTTAGAATTCTATTACGTGCATTAAATATTTTATTTATTTATTTATGCATGTTAATTAATTATTGCTTTTACATGAGATTAATTTTGAATTGCATATCTATTTATACATGTTAATTAATTATTGCATTTCCATGGGATTAATTTACAATTGCAAAAATATTTAAATATTTAAAAAACCTCATTTATATTATACTAAGTTTGAGAAGGGATTTTAAATTAAATTTAATTTTATAATTCCTAAGGCCTCCATTTCTAATTTACCAGTAAATCAATTAATTGCGGTATGGGCTCCCCCTTGGGTGACATCACTAAAATTAATTGTAGGAAATTGCCAGGATGAATTTCTAAATTAGACGATTAGAGAAAATCTTATGAGAGCGTACGGGCTTCCCCTCGGATGACGTATAATCAAATTTGAAGACCTTCGGATCGAGAAATGAGATTCACTTAGAATGCGATTAAATTTATTAACCCCCCTCGGGGTCCCTGAATTCTATTGAATGGCCAAACAGAAACCAACTATTAATTACGTTTGTTATGAATTTGGTTTTGACTTATGAAAATTGATGAGTTGTTGAAAATCCCTTCTCTGGCGAATGTTGAGTGTTGTAGGGTTTTCCTCTTATCATGCATTACTCACGGTGTTTTAAGATGTTGGTGAATTTAAGTTAATATTGTTTTGAGGGTGTAAATATTAGCAGTTAAATTCGTAGTGTTTAATATGTAAAATTTTTTTCATGATTCTTAGGTTATATTCACCATGTCGTTCAATCTGTTATTTGTCATTCTAAAAGAAAATCAGCTTACTGTTCCTAATTCGTTGGTCGGAAGAGAAACTTCGACATAGTGTTGACTGCTGAGTATTATAAGTATGCAATCACAGAGGCTTGCCCGACAGAGCTCGCGGCCGATGCTCCTGAGCACGAGAAAGGGGAGTATGCCCAGTGGACGAAGGTTGATGAGATGACGAAGTATTACATTCTGGCATTTATGTTGAATGTTCTTTAATATCAGCACCAGTCTATTAACACTGCGACAGACATGCTCTTCAATCTTAGGAATCTGTTCGGACATCAGTCTAGGGCTGCTAGGCAGGAGGCTATGAGTGCTCTGAGGGTTATGGACGAGGGCACACCCGTGAGAGAGCATGCCCTAAGGGTTATGGAACTACTCAATGGTTTTGAGGTTATGGGAGGTTTTATCGACAGAGAAACCCAGGTTGATATTATGTTCCAATCTCTGCCGAAGAGATTTGATCAGTTCCGGTAGAACCACAACATGCACAAGATGCATATGGCTCTTCCATAACTGCTAGAAGAGTTTCATTCGGCAGAATTCTTATTCACTCAGGCTCCTTAGGTGTTAGTCGCCAAGCAGGCTAGACCTTCCAGGCGGGCAGGATGAGAAAGAAACCTGCAGGAAAGGCGAAGGCACATGATGACATGATTGCCCCGCGACCAGCCCCTCTTGTAGTGGCAAAGAAATCGAAAGAAATATGCCAAAAGTGCAACAATTCAGGACACTGGAAGGTCGACTGTTCTCTCCTCAAGAAATGTAACTCTCTCATTAATGTCGTAGAAACATGTTCAACGGTTGTATCTACTAGAACCTGGTCAGTAGATACTAGAGCCACTGATCATGTCTACAATTCTTTGTACTGGTTCCAGCAAACCAGGTGGCTTAAGGAGGGAGAGATCACCGTCTACATGGGCAATGCTACGAAAGTGGCAGCTGTTGTAGTGGGAGACGTTACTTTATCTTTTAGTAGTAGTAGTTTGGTTTTAAGACATTGCCTTTATGTTTTTAGTTTTATAAAGAATCTCATTTCAGTTTCTAAACTTGTTTCGAACGGTTTTTCATTTACGTTTGATGACTTGGTTATTATTAGCTATGGAAAACGTTTGATTTGTTCTGGTTCATTAGTTGGTAATTTGTATGTTCTTAAACCAAACTATCCCACACTGCAACAAACTGAATTGAATAATGTCAAGGCTAAATCTAATAAGAGGAATGAGTCTTTGCAGATGAATCAAGCATATCTTTGGCACCTTATACTTGGGCACATCAACCTTAGGAGGATTCAAAAGCTAGTATCTAGTGGACATCTTTGTCCATTAGAAGAGCATTATACAACTTGCTAATCGTGTCTGTAAGGTAAGTTTCCAAGAGGCCGTTTACGGCAAAGGGGTATAGGAGCCAATAAGTGCTAGGATTGATTCATTCTCATTTCTTATGTCGATCCAGGCTAGAGGAGATTTCGAGTATTTTGTCTCTTTCATTGATGACTACTTAAGATTTTGGTACATTTATCTGTTGCACCGCAAGTCCGAATGCTTTGAGAAATTCAAGGAGTATCAGGAAGTTTTGAAGAAGCTTCATGGTAAAAGTATCAAGTTGCTTCGATCTGATCGAGGTGGTGAATACCTCTTTGGAGAATACAAGACATACTTAGCAAAAGTTGGGATCGAATCCCAATTGACTGCACACGGCACACCCTAATAGAACGGGGTTGCAGAGAAAAGAAATAGGACTCTTATGGAAATGGTTAGGTCGATGGTGAGTTATTCAGAGTTACCAGATTAATTCTGGGCTATGGCGTTGGAAACAACATCGTATATCCTGAAAATGGTTCCTTCAAAGTTGGTTGAGACTACTCCTTATGAGATGTAGAAAGGGCGCAAGCCCAGTTTCTCACAGTTTTAAGTATGAGGTAGCCCTGCACACATGTTAGTACAGGAAGATGACAAGTTGGAGAAACGTTTGGAAGCACGAGTGTTTGTAGGCTATCCCAAGAGAACGAAAGGTGGATTATTCTATAGTCCCAAGGATCAGAAGGTGATTTTTAGCACGAAGATTCTTGGAAGAATACTATATTATAAATCACAAGACCGCAAGTAGACTAGTCTTAGAGGAGTTGAGGAGTGAAGTCGATAGTTCCCCACTGAGTGCACAAGTAGATACATTACATAATACTGCAACACTGCACATTGATAGTGTACGACTGTAGACAGTACCTTGTCGTAGTGGGAGGATTTTTCATTTACACGACCGATGGATAGGACTTGGAGAGTCTTTGAACTCAGTTCGAAGAGACCTAGAATCAGAACGAAGGACCTACAACGAGGCACTCCAAGATAAATATGCAGATTCATGAAATGTTGCAATAAATGATGAAATGGGGTTAATGGACTCCAATCATATCCGGGATCTTGTAGAACAACCCAATGGGGTACGAACCATTGGATGTAAGTGGATCTACAAGAGAAAGAGAGGATCGGATGGAGAGGTTCAAACCTTCAAAGCTAGGCTTGTTGCGAAAGGTTATACCCAGATTTAGGGTATAACATTTTCCCAGTAGCTGTGCTTAAGTCCATTCAGATTCTCTTGGTTGTAGATGCTCATATGGACTATGAGGTTTGGCAGATGGATGTTAAGATGGCTTTCCTCAACGGAAACCTTCACGAGGACATCTATATGCAGCAACTAGAGGTTTTCGTTTCTAAGGGACGTGAGCATCTAGTTCGTAAGCTTAATCGGTCTATTTATGGACTGAAGCAAGCTTCGAGATCTTAGAACATTAGGTTCGATGAGGTGATCCAGTTGTACGAGTTCACTAAATGTCGGGATGAGCACTGTGTGTACAAGAAAATTAGTGGAAGCGTGGTGGTGTTTCTTGTGCTTTATCTAGATGACATACTTCTTATTGTAAATAGTAAAAAGGAGTTGTCAGACGTAAAGGTGTGGTTGTCTAAGCAGTTTAATACGAAAGACTTAGGAAAAGCAGTACACATTATTGGTATTAGAGTCATTCGAGACCGTAAGAAGAGAATATTGTGCTTATCCCAGTCTTCATACATAGATATTAATTGTCTTGGCTAGATTCATCATGCAGGATACTAAGAAAGGTATGTTACCTTTCAGACATGGAATCCCTCTGTCCAAGGAGATGTCTCCTAAGACGTCTCAAGAGATAGAGGACATGAAGACAGTTCCTTATTCTTTGGCAGTAGGAAGTCTTATGTATGTCATGTTGTGTACGAGGCCGGATATTAGCTACGCCGTTGGCATGGTAGCTGGATATCAAAGTAATCTGGGACGGGAACATTGGTCTGCGGTGAAACATATACTCAAGTACCTGAGAAGAACAAAGGAGTACATGTTAGTTTACCATGCAGACAACTTGTTACCTCTGGGTTACAATGATTTTGATTTCCTGTCGGATAGGGATGAGGGTAAGTCAACCTCAGGTTAAGTGTTTACCTTGGGAGATGGTGCCATTTCATAGAGGAGTGTTAAACAGAAACGTGTGGCTGACTCCACCATGCAAGTCGAGTACATAGCAGCTTCAGAGGTAGCGAAAGATGCAGTTTGGCTCAGAAACGTCTTAGTTGACAGAAGTGATTCCGAGTTTGCCATGTAGTATCACCATGTACTGTGATAATAGTGGAGTAAGAAGGGAACCACGAGCCCACAGAGCAAGCAAACACATAGAGCGCAAGTACTATCTCATACGAGATATAGTTGGTAGAGGAGATGTTGATGTTGGCAAGATTGCATCAGAGGAAAACCTAGCTGATCCTTTCACGAAGAGTTTACTGGGGAAGGTCTTCATCAAACACGTAGAGGAATGTGAGTCAGGTGTATGGCGATAAGATCGACATAGGTCTTTTAAAGTAAACGATTGATAATATTGTACTTGTAAAAGCAAAAACTTTAAGTATAAGTGGTAGATTGTTAGTGTTATATGTTTTGGTTGATATTACACTTTTACACTTTATTAATAAGAATTACATTAGATTAAACAAGTTCTATGTTCTATTTTTTTGCACTTAGATAGAATGAGTCGTCATCAGGCGAACCGAAGATCATTCTATCAGCTACTTGCGAAAAGAGAATTATGGTTCACAACTGTAAGTTCTGAAGATTGGCAATAAATCGACGAACCTTCTTGAGTTCCCAGGATTCAGACAACCGCAAGAATATATAAAGGAAGTTTAATTTAAATTGCTTAATTTTATTTTTTAATTAATTGTTTATTGTTAATGCGTGTTTGTTATGGCAGGACTACACCTTCCATAATTTCGAGAGATAGATCGCGGATTTTGGGCATCAAGAGACTTACCTTAAGTGCTTCTTGACTTGGAGGGAAAGCTAATGAGAAGACTTACCAAATGTAGCGCGCATATAAAACAAGGACGAGACGCTTGTTGAGGACGACTTTTGTTTCTTTTAAATTTATGGGATTATTTGGTTTTTGAGTGAAGTGATAAAAAATTTGTACGCTTTATTTTTTGTGAGGATTTCTTTTGAACAGAGTGTTCGGAGGTTCACTCTGATAGAGTTTGAGGGATTCAAAATAAAAAAGCTACAAGGGATTTGTGGTCGGATAAGTAATAGTGCGAATCACTGTTCAAGTAGAGTGTAAAGGGAGTCTATACTGTAAACCCTTGCCGAGTGTTGGTGAAATTTGCATTAATGAAAGAGATCCGTAGGGAGAGTGGGACGCTCTCCTAAAGGTTCATTTTTCAGTGAAACTGCTTCCACATTTGTTTGAATCTTCTTTTTATTCTGTTATATTAAAGTGTATGCAACTCTGGGTACTTGGTTAACGAGTATCAAACTTCAATTGGCACCAGAGTGGGTTTTCGTGTGATTTACGAAAGATATAAGGACTTGTGTTTTGGTAATCATGAATCTAGAAAGTGGATCGATGTCTAGGCCTCAGCAACTGGATGGTTTCAACTACTCATATTGGAAATCTATGATGACGATCTTCCTAAGATCGCTTGGAAGAGGTGCGTGGGAAAGTGTTGAAAAGGGATGGGGGCATCCTATTATAGCAGAAGCACCAGATCAAGGAAAAGGAGCTACGATGGCTACCGTACTTAAACCAAAAGATAACTGGACAAATGCTGAGAAGCTTCAAGAAGAAGATATCTAACTTGCCTTTTATGCGACCATGATGGCAGTGGATCAGACAAGGCACAAGATGATAGTTCAATGCCAGACTGCAAAAGATACTTGGTGGATTCTACAACGTCAATTTGAAGGTTCAATGGTTGTCAACGCGTCCAGACTTCAACGGGTGACTCTTGAACTTGATGAAATTAGAATGCGGGATGAAAAAAACAATTGACATATACTATGCCATATTCTGTGATCTGGTGAATCAAAGTGCAATGGTTGGAAAAGAAGTCTCTAAAAATCGTCAAGTTCAAAAAATTATGAGAACTGTTGCTCCCAGGTTCAGAGAAAAAATTACAGCCTTTCAGAGTTTCAAAGAATTGCACCTTTGGATGTTGATGAACTCCTTGGCAAACTAAGGACGTTTAAGATGAACAATAATTATGACAAAGTCAAAAGCAAGGAACAGGCTTTCAAAGCTGCTGTAGTTGAGGAAAAAGAAGACATCGACGACGATGAAGGTTCAACGATGGAAAATAGTGATATGAAGAGGCTCTTGTACTGATTGCAAGAAAATATGGCAAGATGTGTCAAAGGCTGTACAAGAATGCGGTTCAAGACAAGAAGAATAACACACCTTTCTCGAAACCTGACTCACAACGAGTTGAAAAGGACCAATGCAGGGATTTTTGTGGTTTTGGGCACTTTCAGTATGAGTGTTCTAATCTTAAGAAAAAGAACTAGTCTCTGAAGGCAACATGGGAAGATTCAGATGACAAGGGAACAGACGAACCTCCATCGCACACTAGTAATATGGCAATCCATTCCTCTGTTAAGAAGTTCATGTGTCTCACCACATTGCATGTTCCAACCAAGTTTAAAGAAAGCATGAGAGAGGTTGAAATATCTGAAGACGAAGCAGACCAAAACTTGTATGTTGATCCTGTACACTTGCTAGCCATGGAGAAATATGCACAAGCATCTGAAGCCATGAAGAAGCTTTAGAGTGAAGTGTACAGACTGACAAGAGCAAATAAAATGCTGAGCGAACAGGCCTCCTCTTTTTTCACTGTTGAGAAAGAATGTGAATTAGATATTGCAAAGGCTCGAACTTCTATTCTTGAAAGCAGTGTCAAACTTGCTAAACAAGATGGTTTGGAAAAGACTCAGACCATTGAATGCTTTAGGACTGAATTATTCTCAACTTAGAAACTTCTTGCCGAGCGGAACAAGGAGATCTTGAAGCTGAAAACTGAAGTTGGTCGACTCATGAACGAACATACAAGCATGGAAAGAAAACTGAGAGAAAACTCAGCTGAGATGAATCGCACTGCCAAAGTGGTACGGAAACTGAACAAAGGGAAAGCTTATTTAAATGAACTTCTCTCCATGGGAAGACAACATGGTGATCTTACCGGACATGGGTACACTGACAAGGTGGATAAACCTGAAGCCTCATCCGAAGCTTCCAAAACCAAACATCCAAGTCTTGGTTTCACAAACAAGTATGGAGTCGGAGGTACAAGTCTTCACAGAATACCATCATGGAACTTTTTTGGCAGGTTTGTAAAAGCACTGTAAGTAAACCCTCTTCACCTAAATCATCTGTGAAGGTTAATATACCAGCTCAGGAACCTGTAAGTAATATCCATCATAATTTTGTTCCCATTTGTCATTACTGTGCTGTGGGGTAACTGGTCACATCAGACCCAAATGCTATAAAATGCAGCATGATCTTTGCTCCGGTAGAATTGTTAACTGGAGTCGTTCCGGTATTCCTGTGAATGTTTGTGCAGTGAATTCTCCTAAAAATTTCTCTAAATATCGACAAGTATGGGTTGGAAAAAATTCCTATAATTGTTTTGCTTCAGTACTATCGCTTAGAACCTCACCTGAAGGGAAATGGTATCTCGATAGTGGGCATTCAAGGCATATGACTGGAGAACCAACATACTTGTTGAATATTCAAACTGGTTCAAATGGAGAAGTTGTTGGGATCAATGAAGATCTCGTTATGCACAAATCACGAATTCAATAGCAAAGCGTAAACCTATGCGCAGCGGATCTAAAGGTTTGCGTAGAGAACTTACGGCCTAAAATATATGGCGATCTGGCTGATCTTCTAGATGGTCGTATACATCACACCAATGAAAAGTAGACTGAAAATTGCATCCTAGGGTTGCACGAACAAGATCAGATAGAAAATTGGATCAAACGGGTGCAAAAACGGAAGAAGACAAGTTGCAGTCCTGGGAGCTTCCGGAGGCGCGTGAGGGTGCGTCCGGGGTCGGATGGCAGCAATCTCAGCAGCGTTGGAAATCTCTCGTCGAGGCGGTCGTCTGGGTATGCTGCACTTCTTGATCGGATCTCCGGTTAGCTCTGTACGACAAAATATATTTCGTCTCACTTTACCCAAAGGTCTTCTACTGTATATCTCAAACACCTCTTAATCTTGTACCAATGGAATAACAAGAAGAAGATGAAGATCGAATGGGAACTGAGAGAGAGAAGAGAGACGTGGGGCGTGATTTCCAGGATGTGGAATTCCCTTTTCTTCCCATGAGCTTAATGATGTATATATAGAGCTACAGTAGGGATCCTTAAGAGATTAGGATTAGGGCTCCTTAATTAATTAAGATACTTGTGGACCAAGCCACTTATTTTATTTAATTAAATAATATTAAATGGGCCACGAACATAATATTATTGCACTCTCTTTTCTTAGCCCAATTTACAATTGAGACTCCAATAATAATTACTCGATTTATCTCCCCATGTTTAAGATATAATGTCAATTAATTAACTCGATTACTGACAGTCAAGAATTAATTAATTTATTATTATTTCATCGAAGCTAGCGCTCATTCATCACATTATTACTATGCCGGAATTTAATCCACCTGCAGGGTTTAGCATAATAATCCTTCATGAACTCACTCCGGGGACATCATCAAACTAACGCACATGGTGACCGTAAATATCCTAACAGCACATCCTACATGTAGAAATATTACCCAAGACAGCGGGTCTATTGGCCCAGTTCACTAAGCCTCACCCATGTGAATCAAAGTAATAAATACTACACATGTATGTCTGTTTAATATCTTACGGGTTAAGAGTACGCAGTAATTAACTGAGGCCTAGTTCGTTTATGACGATCAGTATGAAACGAATTGCTCCTCTCTAGGATCCTGTTCAATACATAAATGTACTAGTGCAACTAATCAGTCAAGACAAACTGTACAGTTGACACTACTGCGGTTCGCGATGGGGTGTTCATGTCCATCTGGGTTGTGAACCACTTATTCTTGTTTCGCGAGTAACTAATACCATGATCTTCGGTTCGCCCGATGAAGACCCACACTATCTAATGCAAGACAACGGAACATAGAACTTGTTTTAATCTAACATGTTTCTCATTCATAAAGTGTAAAAGCGTAATATCGTCCAAAGCCAAGCTTTCAGTATATAACACTAACAATCTCCCACTTATACTTAAAGCTTTCGCTTTTACAAGTATAGTCCTATCAATCCGTTATTCTAAAAGACCTATGTCGATCCTATCGCCATGCACTTGACTCCCATTCCTGTCACGTGTTTGACGAAGACCTTCTCCGGCAAACTCTTCGTGAAAGGATCAGTCCTCAGATGCAATCTTGGCAACATCAACGTCTCCTCTACCAACTATCTCTCGGATCAGATGGTACTTGCGCTCTATGGGTTTACTTTCTCTGTGGGCTCGTGGTTCCCTTGAGTTTGCTACTGCTCCACTATTATCACAGTATACGGTGATACCACGTGGCAAACTCGGAATCAACTCTAAGTCCATCAAGATGTTTCTGAGCCAAACTGCCTCTTTCGCTGCCTCTGAGGCTGCTATGTATTCGGCTTCCATGGTGAAGTCTGCCACACATTTCTGCTTAGCACTCCTCCATGAAATGGCTCCACCTCCCAAGGTAAACACATAAACAGAGGTTGAAATACTCTCGTCCCTATCTGACTGGAAATCAGAATCACTATAACCCAGAGGTAACAAGTTGTCTGCACGGTAAACTAACATGTACTCCTTAGTCTTTCTCAAGTACTTGAGTATATGTTTTACCGTAGATCAATGTTCCCTACCCGGTTACTTTGATTATCTGGCTACTAAGCCAACGGCGTATCTATCTGGCCTGGTACAAAGCATAGCAAACATAAGACTTCCTACTGCTGATGCATAAGGAATTGTCTTCATCTCCTCAATCTCTTGAGGCGTCTAAGGAGACATCTCTTTAGAGAGAGGGATTCCTTTCCTGAAAGGCAAGGTACCTTTCTTGGAATCCTGTATGTTGAACCTAGCCAAGACAGTATCTATGTATGATGACTGGGATAAGCACAACTTTCTCTTCTTACGGTCTCGTACGACCCTAACACCAAGAAAGTTTCCTACTTTACCTAAGTCCTTCATATCAAACTGCTTAGACAACCACACTATGTCTGACAACTCATTCTTACTGTTTCCAATAAGAAGTATGTCATCCACGTACAACACAAGAAACACCACCACGCTCCCACTGATTTTCTTGTACACACAATGCTCATCCGGACATTGATTGAACCCGTACGACTGGATCACCTCATCGAACCAAATATTCCAAGATCTCGAAGCTTGCTTTAATCCATAAATGGACCGATTAAGCTTACACACTAGATGCTCACGTCCTTTTGCAATGAATCCCTCTGGTTGTTGCATATAGATATCCTCCTGAAGGTTTCCGTTAAGGAAAGCCATCTTAACATCCATCTGCCATACCTCATAATCCATATGAGCGGCTACAGCTAGGTGAATCCGAATGGACTTAAGCATAGCTACTGGGTCGTACCCTATTGGGTGGTTCTACAAGATCCCAAACCTGTTTAGAGTCCATTGACCCCATTTCAGTATTCATTGCAACATTCCAAGATTCTGCATTTTTATCTTGGAGTGCCTCGTTGTAGGTTCTTGGGTCCGATTCTAGGTTTCCTGGAACTGAGCCCTTAGACTCTCCAAGACCTATCCATCGGTCGGGTAATTGAGAAACCCTCCCACTACGACGAGGTACTATCTGCACTGTACACTCTCAGTGTGTCGTGTTGCAGTATTATGTGATGTATCTACTTGCGCACTCGGCGGGGAACTATCGATTTCATCCCTCAACTCTTCTAAGACTAGTCTACTCGCGGGCTTGTGATTCATAATATAGTCTTCTTCCAAGAATCTAGCGTTCCTGCTAACGATCATGTAACACCCCACTATCGTAAATATCAGAGTTAATTTTCGCAAAACTTCTTTTCTTAAAATACTTATTAGTTTGCGAAATCGTGACTCGGAGTGCTACCATAACTCCTTACTTTGCTTTGAAATCCGTTATCTTTATTTTAATTTTTAAAGAAAATGGTTTATCATAATATAAATAGTCCGACCGGTAAATCGGACCAAAACGGCTAAGTTTGACAAACAGTAAAAGTCAGCGAAAATGTAGCGTGGCAAAACATATAATTCAAACTACGGGAGATAGTAACAACACTACTATGCCAAATTCAAACTGTATAAACATAATCCTAAACTGCCCGTCAGCTCACACCTCCGGTCCGACACTGTGACCTGAAAAACATAGATAAACATGGGGCGTGAGCACTAAAGTCCACTGTGCTCTGTAGAAACTCATACTAAAGTAAACAGTGAAAATAATTGCAATATCATGATCAATAGCATGTAGAAATGTGGTACCGATACAATATAAAAATCATGGCATGGCATGGCATAGCATAGCTGTAGCATAGCTACAATATTTGCCAACACTAACGTGCTGGACACCATGTGCATACTCTAGTAGGCAGATAAGGCTACTAGAACCTAGAATGGATTTACGCACCTGGACACGACTACCATTCCAAGCGGATACATAGCATGATACACACCTCAAACATGGTAGAATAATTATAATCAATGTAATACCCAGTCTGAGTCCCCACCTGAACCGTCGATATGAAAATGGTAGTGCTGATGACTGTAGACTGATCAAACTGTAACATAATATAAACAAATACTAAGTACTATGCTCAGATTGATTAAAATAACTTTTAAGATGTTAAGATGCTCGACTCGAACTTGACATGACATTTGGACTTAACCGGTATAACTGAACCCAGTTTAAAACGAAACTGGATTGACATAAACTTAATGAACTGGACTGTGTAACACCCCACCTTACTAAACAAATCAGAGTTGCGCAATAATTCGCAAAGTCTTTGAAGATAAAACCTTTTTACTTTGCGAAAACTGATTTGGGGTGCTACCGTGAAAAATCCTTAGTTACTTAGAAAAACCGTTGTTTTAATTTAATAAAAACGTTCGGTTACGGAAAAACTTAATTTCTTAAAAATTCGTCAAAATATGATAAGTTCGTCAACACCATCAAAACATCGTCAAAAGTCATCAAAATGTAAGCGGAAGCGTAAGTTATAAGTATATTTATACAGTCCAAAATATATACAAATATTCTCAAGGTCCCGTCATG
>CACSLK010000560.1:9055-22241 GCA_902706635.1 Striga hermonthica
TGAGCCCTAAAAATGGTCTCAGCATAAGTCAGGGCGCCAAGGCCAGCGAGATGGTGGCGAATCTCCCCGCGAAGACCGCCCTTGAAGTGCCTCGCCCTCGTCTCCTCCGTATCAATCAGGTACGGCAAAAAGAAGCCGAGGCGAGTGAAGTCCCTCTCATATTCATCGACAGTCCTAGCACTCTGCTGCAGTGCTAAGAACTGCCTCTCCATCCTCTCTCTGTAGTGGGCTGGGTAATACTTCTCCCGGAGGAGCGCCTTCAGACCAGCCCAAGTGAGGGCTAGCTTCCTCCCGGGTCGCATATCCCAGTACGAATGCCACCAGGGACCTGCATCCCCTATCATCTGTAGTTGTGCACACATGATCCTGTGAGGATCGGGGCAATCCATCACCTCGAAAATCATGTAAAGATTGTGCAGCCACTCATCGACCAGCCTCGGGTCTCCCTGCCCATTAAACGTCGTGGAGTGATACCCGCGGAACTTAGAAACAGAAAAGGCTTGGTCACGCACTGGCGCGTCCGGCGGGGGCGATGGTGCATGCGGAGCTGGTTCGGGCGAGGCCCGTGCTCGGCGTGGATTCGGGGCTCGACGAGGAGGCATCTGAATGGTCAGATGATATGAATTAACATGAATCATTGAATAATTGACGGAGAATTAATTGCTCAGAAAAGTTAACAGAAAAGCTCAAAGCTAACCATCTCTGCTGAAATTCTAACTAGAACAGTATAGCCGATAAATAAATAGCTACACTATACTTTAATAATTTGTCAAATTGCCGAAAACACCTAGCTTGGCTAGAGTCCCGGTTACACTAAAAATTTTCTAAGTTCTTACTAGATTTCTGACTAGAATTGTCAAATCTTAATCGAAGGATAGATCGTACGCCCATGAAATAATCTAACTATAATTAAATATGCATTCGCAAATAATAAAAGTTGTACAGGTGACGTACCTCGGAGTCGACGTGGCGTGATCGCCGTGTGGTCATATGTCACTGAAATTTCAGTATACAGAACCACTAAGTGGCTCTGATACCTACTGTAACACCCCGCCTAGACTTACTAAAATCAGAGTAAATTTTTCACGCTATAAATAGAAAACACTGATTTAGTTTTTGAAAACTCTTATTAATTTTTCGAAAGTACTTTAACTTTAAAACGCAGGGTGCTACTCAACTTTAATCTTATATCGTTATCTCTTTTCTAACATGCATGCGACCAAGTATATTCATTCTAGAATTAAGGCCATGAATAATACCGGATAAAACATGCATATTCTGAAAAGCTGACATAGTCTGACATCTGAAATAATTGTCTGAAATCTGACATCTGAAACACAAGTCTAACATGCGAAAGCAAGTACAAGTTCAGAAAAGCACACAAGCATAAAACAAACATAGATAATTCAAACATGATCAAATACTATATGACATGTTTTCACAAAAATGTCCTGAAGCTGGACCAACACCACATATCTACTAACGCGTCACGCAGGACTCCATCACCTGAAAATGAGGTAGTGGGGAGGCGTGAGCACAAAGGAATCAACGGTGCTCCGCCGGAACCGGCATTGAATACTCAGCACAATTAATAACAAATAATGAAATTAACATATATATGAATAAACTGGTCTAGCTATGGGACTAACGGTAAACCGGTACTCATGTGCACACTCTAGGGGTTCCCTCCCACAGAAATCCAGGCTGGGCATCGCCCACTCATCTGGACGCTGGACTTAGGCTGGGCCTCACCCACTCATCTAAGTCATAACTGACATCTGACATCTTGACACAGACGAGATCACTCATCTATCTCGGTCCTTCAATTTAATCACATATAGACCTCAGACATGGTAAATTATTAAAAGCGATGAAATACACAATACATGGTCCCCACCTGGAAAACTACAAATGCAGATGCTGAAATATCTGAAATATACTGTGTAGCAGGCAGAGGCTCGACTCTCCTCAAGCTACAAAATTATGAGCGAAAAATTCTAAGTATTGGACTCAGAATAAAACTCAAATCTTTAATATCTATTGTCTAGGTTTGCTCACTCTGCTTTAAAAATCATTTTAGGGATTTACGAGCTGATTTTGAAAATATTATTGTCCTTGAGGTATTCTAGAGTTCTCTGAAATATTTCCAAGTCTAGAACTACAATCTGCCTTAATCTAATCTGATTGAAATATATCTGGATCTTTAATCTATCTGGAATCTTAACTTTATCTGAAATGTTAACGATATCTGAAATTTTAACTATATCTGGAATCTTAAACATATCTGAAATCTTAATCTGACTAAATCTAAAATTTATTTGAAATTCTATCTGAACTATATCTCGAACCATCCGGACTGACCGGACCAGTTCAACTGAACTGGACCGACAGCTCACTCGGAGCTGGTAGGTCATTTGCTTGACTATGTGTAGCTCGGTTTGACCATGGTCCGAGTTCGACGTGGCAACTCGGGCCGACACGAACTCGACTGACACGACTTAGCTGATGCACGAGTTTGAAACGATGCCACGGTCACTGACGCATGGGCGTGCTTGGACTACGGCTAACGGAATGACGCATAGACGGTAGGTCGGATGGACTCGGTGCACGGCACGCACTCAGGAGTTTGACTCGGACTCGGTGCACGGCACGCACTCAGCAGTTCGCTCCAACGGTCGGACGAGAGGCGATCACGTGTACAGGACGATGATACACAGTACGAATTAACGATACGATGGCTAAAGATTATCCAGACGGTACTAGGGTTCATACATTTATAATCAGATCCAGAAAAATACCCGGTTATTGGAACCGGCTTAAACTAGGGTTTCGATTCTCAAAAATCCTAACTTATTTAAGGCCGATAATTAAAATATATATATCTATATATATATATATATATTATGGCAATTTATATTGATTTTAAAATCATCAACTGCAGCTAAAAATTATATACGGCTAATTTTCTGAAATGCCGCATTCCTCGGCTAAAGTCCCGATGTTATAACTAAGTCAAACGGTATCCTAAATTTATGAAATTCGAATCGTAGCATCCTCAATATACTAATAGTCAACGCTCAACATAACAAGTCAAACGACAACTCCTAATCTAGTCAATTCACAATTGCTACGACCGGTCAACGCATTTGACCGGCTCGATTACCTACCAAACGATGTCCAAAAATTATAAAATTTTAACCTACGTCTCAAGACATTGCAACAAAATTAATGGTACTTATTTCAACATTTTATCGAAATTATTTAACGAGGTCCTGAAAATAACTTTAAGATTGTATGTCCCGTTTTTAATCAAAATCGCTCAAATTCCAATTTCTTTTCTCTTATCTCGTTTATAACATTAAATCTAAGCCATATAAATCGAGTTTTATCGATTATACCTTTAAATGCTCGAAAACGAGCGGATCGGGAAATAGCTCGGATTAAGAAATGGTCAAAGGGAGCTGAAGCTACGGGTCTAAGGGCTTGGGCCGCAGTCACAGGTCAGTTGAAGCTACTCGGGTCGGGTTTGCTGCTGGTCGGGTCGGACTCAAGGTGTTAGGCGCGGCTCGTCGCAGATCCGAGCTTGGAGGCGCGTGGAACAGTAGCTGCGGGCTTTTCCGGCGAGGTAAGCTGCAGCTGGAGATGGCGGCGAGCTGGTGGTTGTGGGTGGCTCGCTGCTGGGTTTGAGCTGAGGACAAGCTCGTGTGTTGCAGGTTTCCGGCGACCTGCGGTCGTGCTCGCGGTGGTTGGTCGGGAGCTCACCGGAACTGGAGTCGCGAGAAGGAGTTGACGTCGGGCCATACGGACGCGGGAGTTGGAGCAGGTTGTCGCAAACTGAGCTGGAGTGTACAGTCGCGCGCCGCTGTGAATGGTGGTTGTTGGGGAGCCGCAACGAGCTGAACTTGGTGCGGCTGCGTGGAGCTTCATGCTCGTCGGAGATGGTGAAACGCCCGAGCTGCGGAACGACCTGAGGGGCTGCGCGTGTGGAGTTCGGGCTGGGACCACGCGGCGACGAGCTGAGGGCTGCGAATCGAGAGTCGCGTGAACCGAGGTGGGCTGAGGAGCTGGGGCCGCGGCGGCGCGGCGGGGACAGAAGCTCGAGCTTGGACTGCACAAGGACGTGGGTTGAGCTTGGGCCCGCAGCTGCACGTGGACGAGATGAGAAAACGAGGTGCTGCGGTTGCTTGTCGGACTGAGGTCGTTGGCTCACCGGCGGCGGCAGTTTGGTCGGAAAACGCAGGTGCTCGCCGGATGTGGCTCAAGCCTTGGAGGTTGAAAGAGAAAAAAGCTTAGGTTCTTGGGTCTTGAAGGTGGATTTTAACTTTGAAGCTAAATCCTGTTATAAGCTAAGAAATCTTGTACATTTTTGCACTAGATCCTGAAAAAATGAAAGTTGATTGATATTTGGATCTTGAAAAATGGCTTAAGTGAAAGGTGAAAGAAGATGAATAGTAAAAAGGTGGCTAGGGTTTGAATATTGGGAAAAGGGAGACCATCTATTTATAGAAGGTGTAGGAGACTTAGGGTTTCTTGTGTGTGTTGGGCATTTATCGGGCCTGATTTTTAAATCATCTTGGGCTTGATAAATAACTTTGACTCGGGCTCGATAATTAATATGCTAATTGGGTTCGGAATTTATCCCGACTACTTAAATAAATGCGTCTAGAATTTAAAATGTCCCGATCGGATAGTTGGGCCCGGTGTTCGACTTTTCTAATATTCGATAAACAATAATTAATCGAGACCTAGACTTAGGCTAGATTTTTAAAATGGGCTAAAATTAAAATCGAACATGAGCTCGATTAACTTAAATGGGCGGCTAGAATGATTGGACTCGCTTGAAAATAATTATGCTCGAATAAATTAATATTCGGCTTCGGTCCGCTTAAATAAAATCTCGATTAATCCAAGGCTCAGTTTTCAAAATATAACTGATATTTGGTATTTGTACTATTTTTGTTGCAATTTTCGTTATTGTTTTGTTCTTCTTTTCTCCTAATTTTGAAACTTTTAATTGGTTTTTATTCGTTTTTATGATTTATTATGTGTTTTGATCTATTTTGGTTTTTCATGTGTTTTTCGTATATTTTTCTCGTTTTCTTCTTGTTTCTGTTGTGCAGGTTGAAAATCCTGTGATAATTGGATTAAGCTCGAAACTCGACCATTCAAGAACAACTAACTAGATAAGTTAGTTGGCGACAAGTGAGAAAAAGCAGAATTCGATTTCGAGTTCGGATGAATCCAAACGGGGCCGAAACGTAAAGTTGAGCAAGTTACCAACCCTTTAAAGGTTGGAAATTCCATAAAAATTGTATTCTGGGCAAAAGTGTGGTTAGCAAGCATCATTGGATAGAGGGGTTCGTTAGTGACGCGTAGGAAAAGACGGAACTAAATTCCGAGTTAAAACGAGCCCGAACGAGCGAAAATAGTGGAGACGTGCAGCGGCTGACACTTTAGCGCCGCTAAGGGGTACTAGCGGCGCTAAGGTCCCCTTTCTGCAGCTATGAGCTTTAAAAAATGAATGTTGGTGTGATGAAGGTGATGGAATGACTCATGCTTTACCTAGAGATGATTTTTAGCTATTTTTAACACCAAAATCTCAGCTATAAATAGAGGTGATCATGCTTGTAATGAAAAACCAATTCCATAATTTAAGACATTGTAAATATTTTCTTCTCTTTTCTTCTCTTCTTCTTCACCATTTATACGTTTGTTCTTCTCATGCATGCATTTGCATGATCTTGTATGTGGTATATCTATATCTATTTGAAGTTCTAGTGATATATTGACATCAAGTTTTCAATAGTAATCGTAAGTTATCATTAACTTTTCATAAGTACGATGTTAGCTTGGGTTATTATTATTGTTTGTGTTAATAACATCACGATGAACTAACCTATCACTTTAGGGATAGGGAAATGATTGTTTCGGTTTGATGATGATGATGTGTTGTTGATTGTTCAATCGTTTCGAGTTGTGCTTATTTTTATGGTTTAGTTGATTAAACACCTTCTAAATCTACTTAATTGATTTTTAAACCGAGAGGGAGAAGTTGATTGATCTCAGCTCTAAATGAGTAAGCTTGTTCGTAACTGTATTGCTTATGTGTTATTTGGTTTGAAAATACATTAATTCATGTCTATATTCTTGTTACGAAAAGTTACTGAATATAAACCTCTAAATTATTGTGTTTATAGAATCATTTAACCGAACAATCAATGATTCGGAATTATTATTAGAACTGAAAACAATTATTTCTCAATTCCCTAACATTATTAACATCTTTATATCTCTTATAATTTTTAAGTCTTTTATCATTTTATTGTTCTTAAATTTATTTACAACTTTACTTGCAATTTTACTTTTATTAGTTAAACTAGTAAAAATAGTGGATAATAAAAATTAAATGAAATTGATTAGAATGTTTAGGATTTATTTTTCTTTATTGTGATATTAATACTAATTCTAAATTCCGAACAGTCTACCTCGAGATATCGACCCGGGAAATGAATCATTTGATTTGTTACTCGATAAAATAAAAATAAAATTTTCTACTACAAATTTGACGTTGTTGCCTGGGAAGGTTTTAGGACTTAACTTATGCGCCTATTCGATTAGTCATTTTTATTTTTATTTCATCTCGATCTTTTGTGATTTCTTGTTTTCGTGTTTCGCTTAATTTCTCTTGTTTCTCTTTGTGATTTCTTGTCTCTTGACTTCTTCTATTTTCTTGTTAGTTGGTAATTTTCAAGGTTACTTGACGATTACCTACTCTCATTTATTTTTTGTGTATTTGATTAATTTTTGTGTTTCTCTTATTTTCTATTATTTCTAATTTTTTTTAATTTATTTTGTTCTGTATATATTGGTGCTCGTGGCCCGTTTTTGTTTTTCTTGTGTGAGGTGTTTCACTTGAAGAGTTCCGATGGACTCGTATGGATATTCTTATGCCGGAAGCTCATCTTGCACTACAAGAAATGTCAATTTTAACTAGACAAAAATTTCTAGCTAAATCCAAAAATTTCTAGCTAAATCCGTTTACCTATAAAATAGCTATACAAAAATTTACCAGCAAACACTTTACCTACAAAGATCTAGGTAAATGTCTAGTTAAAATTGACATTTCTTGTAGTGTTGTGGATACCCCAACTATTATCAAGAGGAGATGTACCCACCACCTCTGAACTATTATGGTTATACAACACCAACCGAACCCTATGCTTCATTTTCTCCTACATCCGAGCGTTACCGAGAAATTTTAATGAGCACACAAGAGGCGCTTGCACGCCTCACGATGATCATCGACAAATTTCATAGTTGGAAGAGCATTCCCATTCCATCTGTGCTTCAAGATATACTCACAAAATTCGACTCCACCGTTATTTACTTTCTCGACTTGGACCCATAGTGTATTCCATTTAATGGATATTGTTCTCTATCATTGAGAATAGTTCGAGAAAGTATCTGGTTGGAAGATGAATTTCAATTCATGGTGGACAGGTTTGTTTCATTAAAGGAGAGAGGCCTCGCTCTTATTTATGATGGCACACAAGAGCTTGAAACAAGTGAGGACATTGATAATCTATTTGTTAGAAATATTCACTTAGAATTACCTTCTCAATTAGTAGAGTCGGTTGTACCTATTTGCGAGTCAAGTGTTTCTAATGAATTTTATTGTGCTCGGGAGAACGATTTTAAGGAGGAGTTTGACGAAGTTTTGGATGGTGAGAAATCCGAGCCATCATGTGAGGTCGTCGGACCGAATTTTCCTTTAATGGATATTTCGGCCTTGAATGAAGAGTATGTAGTCAATAATCCCGAGATTGTTGACTACACATACGAGATAGCAATTGTGGTGACCGAAATAAAGTCGACATGCTCCATAAATATTTTCATATATCCGGAGGTCGATTATGAGGCTTGGGAGCGCAAATATTTAATTCTTTTCTTGATAGGTGTTGATATTCGTGCTCGGAATCACAAGAACAAAGCCACGAGCATCTACCATGTCCACCTTCTTACCATATTGCCCATGCTACCACTTCTTGAAAATACGAAGGCGTGGCATGAACGTCACTTCTTTTTGGATCCTGGTTGATTTGTACAGGTTTCGTCAAGCTAATGATGCTAAATAAGCGCTTCTTGGGAGGCAACCCAAGTTTCATTTACTGCTTTCTTGTGTGTTTCGTTGATGTTTTATTTTATTTTTATTTTTGAATAATGGGAGTTTAGAGTTTGTGGCCTTCTAGACAGGAACGAGCTGGCAGGTTATAGCATAGACTGAGCTGAACGCCCGGGTTGAGCATGAGTGAATGATTCATATGGAAGACTTACTCGACTTGATACATCTTCGGTTCGCACACCCTTTTCTTTATTATATGTGTTTTTATATGTGTTCTTGTGTGTTTGATTTCTTATTTTATGTTATCGCATGAGCTTGTGTGATTGTGTGTTCTTTCCTATGCTTTTTGGTCAAGCAATGAGGACATTGCTTTGTTTTAAGTGTGGGGGAGAAATCTCGTAATTATGCATGCTTAGGCGTCATTTTAGGTGTGTGTTTGTGTCGATTTTCCCATATGAAGCTTAATGTTTGTTTCAAGTCAAAATGAATAAGTGGTTAGTTTGGATTGTCGTTTGGTCTCATTGATAATTCTCATGCTCAATGTACTTGATGAATTGGACGGTTCCCTTAAAATTAAATGAAGATTTGTTGACATTGGAAACCACAATTGTGTTCGAAAAATTGTTTTGTCCCTTGTTTATTCTCGATTGGTGATCTTGAAACAATCTTGCCTTATGCTCAATTGTTGTTAACGTGTTATGCTATACACTTGTGTTACGTGTTGATTGAATTGTGATGTTCATGTTATTATATTTATGATGTATCCTTGTGTTACCACCCCTCTAAAAAAATGTGAATGAGATGTGAGTTCGCAAGGAAGTACGGATTAGGCTCCTATTGTTTCAGTCCATTTTATGGAATGAGATAATGAGCTCGGGAAACCGGTCTAGGAGACTCGAGGAAAACCCTCGAGGCTAAACCTACATAATAATCATCCAGAAACCTTGTTTGGAAAAATGTAGCTCACGGGAAAAAAAAAAGTAATTAAATGAGCTCGTGAGAGTTGAAAGGACTAGACTCAGCTTATGCCGAATCGTCTCACTCGAGATAGATCGGGTCAATGAGTACAAAAAACCAGCCTAGGACACTCGAGAACAAACCCTGAGGGTAAACCTAAGTAATAATCGACCTAACGACTCTCATTTGGAAAAAAATGACTCATAATAAATAAAAGTAATAAAAAGAGGGAATTGGACTTGTTGGTTTGGTTCTTATTGTTTTCTACATATTGAGTAAACCGTTTCTAGCTTTTTGCACGTGTATTTGTAAAAAGGAAGTTTGAATCAAGTAAATCATATATAGAATAACTTGGGACGAGAACTCATTTTGTGGGGACCGTGTTTTCAAATTTGAGTTGAGTTTTATGGATAACCGGAGGAAGAAGAGAGTTTCATTTTGCATGATTATTATCTTTTGGACTTTTTGATCTTTCTTCTCGAATTGCTTGTTGTTATGTTCGCTTGAGGACAAGCAAAGAGTTAAGTGTGGGGGAGTTGTTTGTACTTTTTTTTTGCAATTTTCGTTATTGTTTTGTTCTTCTTTTCCCCTAATTTTAGGACTTTTTATTGGTTTTTATTCGTTTTTATGATTTATTATGTGTTTTGATCTATTTTGGTTTTTCATGTGTTTTTTCGTATATTTTTCCCGTTTTCTTCTTGTTTTTTGTGTGCAGGTCGAAAACCCCATGATGATTGGATTAAGCTTGGAACTCGACCATTCAAGAACAACTAACTAGATAAGTTTGTTGGCAACAAGTGAGAAAAAGTGGAATTCGATTTCGAGTTCGGATGAATCCAAACGGGGCCGAAACGTAAAGTTGAGCAAGTTACCGACCCTTTAAAGGTTTGAAATTCTACAAAATTTGTATTCTGGCCAAAATTGTGGTTTGCAAGCATCATTGGATAGAGGGTTTTGTTAATGACGCTTATGAAAAAACGGAACCAAATTTCGAGTTAAAACGAGCCCGAACGAGCGAAAATAGTGGAGACGTGCAGCTGCCGACACCTTAGCACCGCTAAGGGGTACTAGCGGCGCTAAGATCCCGTTTCTGCGACTATGAGCTTGAAAAAAATGAATGTTGTTGTGATGAAGGTGATGGGATGTCATGCTTTACCTAGAGATGATTTTTAGCTATTTTTAACACCAAAATCTCAGCTATAAATAGAGGTGATCATGCTTGTAATGAAAAAACAATTCCATAATTCAAGACATTGTAAATATTTTCTTCTCTTTTCTTCTCTTCTTCTTCACCATTTATAAGTTTGTTCTTCTCATGCATGCATTTGCATGATCTTGTAAGTGGTATATCTATATAAATTTTAAGTTCTAGTGATATATTGACGTCAAGTTTTCAATAGTAATAGTAAGTTATCATTAACTTTTCATAACTACGATGTTAGCTTGGGTTATTATTGTTGTTTGTGTTGATAACATCACTATGAACTAACCTATCCCTTTAGGGATAGGGAAATGATTGTTTCGGTTCGATGATGATGACGTGTTGTTGATTGTTCAATCGTTTCGAGTTGTGCTTATTTTTATGGTTTAGTTGATTAAACACCTTATAAATCTACTTAATTGATTTTTAAACCGAGAGGGGCGAAGTTGCTTGATCTCGGTTCTAAATGTGTTATTTGGTTTGAAAATACATTAAATTCATGTTTATATTCTTGTTACGAAAAGTTATTGAATATAAACCTCTAAATTATTGTGTTTATAGAATCACTTAACCGAACAATCAATGATTCAGAATTATTACTAGAACTGAAAATAATTATTTCCCATTTCCCTAACATTTTTAACATCTTTATATCTCTTATAATTTTTAAGTCTTTTATCATTTTTCTTTTCCCAAAACGACAGAGGAAACTATTATAAATCAAAAGCGCACAAATGTGAGAATAAAGATACAAAGCTCCCAACGGGAGAATAAAATGGGAGGACAGGTCAGAAGACCGCCTATAGTCCCGCTAGCAACGCTAGAACAAAAAACAACTCAAACTAAACTAAACAACAACTCAAAAAGACCCCAACAGGGTAATACCCGAGTGTCGGACCCTAGAAGGATAATAAAGTTGACACTCGGGCTCACTGAGGCTAACGGCCCAGACCAAAAATACAACAGAAACAACAAAATACACGACTACCGACCCCAACGGGGTAATACAAACTAACACAAACAAGACAAAACATCACACAAAAACACAAACTAATGAACAAAAAAACAACGCAAATTAAACAAGCCCCTCCTAGGCCATAACATCGAATCAAACCATCGGAAACAAGTTAACCACGGATCCCAAAGCTAGAAGCATCAACTGCGAAACTGCCAAACCCACTCGGGTGCCTAACGGAGGCGAAACCACAGCAGGCCAACGAGCCCACGGCCACAACACCCAAGTGCCCCAAACAGGCAAAAGAATGCCACGACCTAGCCCCGGCCCCGAAACTGCCTGGGAGCTACCCAACCACCACCAATCCGCCGCAACAACACCCCGACCAGCCTTGCTGGAGAAAGATCTGTCATCGCTGTAGCCCCCATTGACCCGCAAAACGAGAAAAAAGAGAGATGGCCGTGAGTACCTTCACCGCTTCCGACGCCCAGCAAAAACGCCGAGCAAGCAGGCCGTGTCCCGCCACAGGAATGGCACAACGGCTCCACCACCACACGAAAAAGCAGCCACCAATCGGAATTGACGTGCAATCGCCGGAAGAAGAAAACCCCCTCGCGGCCGAAGAGAGTCGGAGCCATGGAAAACGGGCAGTGGAGCGGTAAAGAAGGGGCGGGAACTAGACAATTGGGGGCCAGCAACCTCCGGCTAAGTTCGATGCCGGCAGAGGAGGGCGAATTAGCTGCAAAAGGAGACACGACGGCGAGGGATTTTTCGAAGGGGGAGGGTTTCGAAGGGGTTGGGTGTCTTCTATCATTTATTTATTCTTAAATTTATTTACAACTTTACTTGCAATTTTACATTTATTAGTTAAGCTAGTAAAAATAGTCGATAATAAAACTTAAATGAAATTGATTAGAATGTTTAGGATTTATTTTTCTTTATTGTGATATTAATACTAATTCTAAATTCCGAATAGTCTTCCTCGAGAGATCGACCCGGGAAACGAATCATTTGATTTGTTACTCGATAATATAAAAATAAAATTTACTACAACACTTGGGCTAAATAAATCCGACTTTAATAATTAAAATTGAATAGATTCTCCATGGCTTAGACTTTAATACTAATTATTAAATTAATGCAATTAATATTAATAAATACATCAAATTTAGAAACTTAATATTTTTTAAAATATAGTCGAGCTCCATAAATAGTAAATAAAAATCTGGGCGTTACAATGCAGGATTCCAAGAAAGGTACCTTGTATTTCAGGAAAGGAATCCCTCTCTCTAAGGAGATGTCTCCTAAGATGCCTCAAGAGATTGAGGACATGAAGAAAGTTCCTTATGCATCGGTAGTAGGAAGTCTTATGTATGCTATGCTTTGTACCAGAACAGATATCAGCTACGTCGTTGGCTTAGTAGCTAGATATCAAAGTAATCCGGGTAGGAAACATTGGTCTACGATGAAGCATATACTCAAGTACTTGAGAAAGACTAAGAAGTACATGTTAGTTTACCGCGCAGACAGATTGTTACCTCTGGGTTACAATGATTCTGATTTCCAGTCAGATAGGGACGAGAGTAAGTCAACCTTTAGTTATGTGTTTTCCTTGGAAGGTGGAGCCATTTCATGGAGGAGTGCTAAGCAGAAATGCGTGGCAGACTCCACCATGGAAGCCGAGTACATAGCAACCCCAGAGGCAGCGAAAGAGGCAGTTTGGCTCATAAACTTCTTGGTGGAGTTAGAGGTGATTCCGAGTTTGCCACGTGGTATCACCGTGTACTGTGATAACAGTGGATCAGTAGCAAACTCAAGGGAATCACGAGCCCACAGAGCAAAGTAAACACATAGAGCGCAAGTACCATCTGATCCGAGAGATAGTTGGTAGAGGAGACGTTGATGTTGCCAAGATTGCATCTGAGGACAACCTAGCTGATCCCTTCACGAA